>PVKA01019254.1:0-42381 GCA_004027165.1 Ctenomys sociabilis
AACTATAAGCAACTGAAGATAATGATTAAATGAGAAAGAATCTATTGGAAGAATCAAGGTGACTCATAAGAGAAAGCTGGGATCCTTGGTTTGGGAAAGACAGGGCCAGGAAGGTGTTCAAAGGGCAGTGGTAGGAGGAGCTGCTCAGCAGCCTTAGCCAAGTGCTGCCACTGGGATGAACATCTGCTTGCATTTTTAGTCTCGGACGCTGTGCTCAGGGATCACAGTCTAGGAGTAAATTGACCTTGATAGAGTGTTGAGTCTGCCTGTTGGCCAGGGGCTGGTGGGCTGCCTTGATCAGAAGTTCCTCGGTGCTGGGTTTCCTTGCTTCTCAGCTTTGCATCTGAGCATACAGACAGTAGCACATATCTAAGACATCCAGAGAGAGAGAATGAGACCACTTCTGCCTGTAAGATGCTGCTACACACCGACTTCCAGCCAGGTCTGGGGACTGATGTCTCCCACGGCTATGCCCTTTCATGGCAATTATTGGGAAGTACAATTCTTTCTAGGCAGGAGTGAAATCTAGCCAGGATGCTGCTAAGGGTGGCAGTTGGAATGGGTGCCGATAACCACTTCATCCCTGGGGACCAGTATCCCCACCCTTGCCATCATCCACAGAGCAATGGAGACTGTCTCTCTGCCTCTGCTGAAACCTCTTCTTCCTTCTAGCCAAAATATATTGACTACTGCACCCCCTCCTTTTGTTTTCTCAGAAAAGGGACAGCAGACAACTTCGTTTATATCTCTGATCACTTATCTGAAGTCTATCCTTCCAAAGCCCATGGGCGTGTGAAGGCCCACCAGCACCAAGACCAGCGCTCTGTGTATGGGTCTGCCTGGAGAACAGGCTCCCGAAATGCACAGTGCCCACAAAGCCTCACGTGTGCTGCTGTTCACATTCTGTGGGGGCCTTTCGTCAACAGTCAGGAGACTGCTGAAGGACACTCACGGTTATTTTGGGGGAATGAAAGAAGAGAGCAGCAGGAAGGAGTCTCCCCAAATAGTAATCAGGCCAATGCATCTGATAATTCAAAGATGTTCGACTATTCTTGGTTGTTCGAGTTTGACATCTGGAATCTCTTAGGAGAACTTAATCTATTTTGCTGTATTCTTGGTCTGGTTGGGGGTTTCTGTCAAGCAATACTAGGAGACATCAAGGCTGAACTGCTCTGAGATGACCATACACAGTGGTGGAAAAATGGGATGGATTTATAAGGCATTCCAGTGAAATCTCAGACAACAAAGAAAACTTTGGGGCAGAAGGGTCAAGTTTCCTTGTGCTAGGCAACTGTACTTGTATGATTTTCGTGAATCTTTCCAGAAAATCTTGGAGGTAAACATTCTCATTCCCATTTTGCAGATGCAAATGACAGTAGTGAGGAGAGATTTAGACGTGTACTGGGTTTATTTAGAAACAACTAATGTGAAACCCAGCTGGGGCTCATGGTCCCGCTTTCCGCCTTTGGTCTTGAGAGGGCTCTGTACCTACACAGCCTTTCCTGGCCTTTTTTTGTCAGTATCAGTGATTTTGGTGGCTTGTTCTGGCTTATACTGAAATTGCTTGACACGTCTCTTGATAGAGGGTAAACCTATTGATTGTGGCCAATCTGTCTGTCTGTCCGTCTGTCTCTCTTTCTCTGGAACACATGTGCATGCACAAACATAGATGTGCATTAAACATTAGGTGGCTGAGGACAGAGGGTCACCACACAGCATTACTCTGTGTTGCCAGTGTTCTTTGGAGGCCTTTGGATAAGGCATGGAGGTAGACACGGCTAGATGGGAAGCTCCAGCTTATCCACTGAGTGGCTGTGTAGTCCAGGACATTCATTCACATCATTTAGCTCTAAGTCCAGTGGAGGAGAGGGTGGCCGTGCTCATGGGTGTCTGGTACACGGTGCTGCTCAGCTGTCTTCTCTTTTTGCTCACCAACACACCTCTAGGGGGCGCCCACGGGGTGATGGGCCTCAGGGCTTGCTCACTTTCTCTTAGAATGGAGCCTGATCCTGGAGACACTGTGAGGGAGCGCTGTGTCTGCTGCCGTACACGTTCCTCCTGGCCTGTCCTTTACTGTCTAGAGGAACCTCCAGAAAGTGGAGCATTATTTAGTGACCATGAGGCCCTGGAGGCAATGCTAGAAACAGAAGAACAAGAACATGACAAAAGATTTGGGCCTTGCTATAGCTTGAGGGTTGAAGGATCCTAAAGGGTACACACGTGAAAGATTTAGTACCCAGGGTGGTGTTAGTGAGAGATGAAACCCCCATGGAGTTGGACCTCATGGTAAGTCCTTAGGTCACTGGGGTGTCCCATCCATGGAGTCTTCTCTTCCTTTTTTGCTCCAAGGCCACGTGATGAGTGGTTTACTGTGCCACGCATTTCCATCATGGTGCACCTCACCCCAAACAGAGTCGGTGGATCACAAACTAGAATCTGCTGAACTAAGCCAAAATACACCTTTTCTCTTTATAAGTTAATGATCTCCGATATTTTGTTATAATGACAGAAAGCTGGCTGATACAGTCACTACTGGCAGACTGAATTATTTGTTCAAAAAATATCCACAGCGCCTTGCTGGATGACTTTCCCTCCTGTCCTATTCCCCCCAGCGTGACCGTTCCCCTGGCCACTGGCTGTGGGCAGACAGGAAACGTGTCCTGCTTGGGAAGGAATTTAGCGCCATCCTAAGCATTCTGAGCATCAAAGTACTCGCTGCACTTTTTTCTCTGCCTTCCCTGGAACTTCTCTCTAGAGATAACCAGTGTAGGATCAACAAATATTTTTCTACGCCTCCAAATGCAGAGTTTAGTGCAGAGTGGTGCAACTTCTGTGGACATCAGTTTGGAGATTTATCAAAAGACTAGGATTAGAGGTTCCATTTGACACAGCTCTTTCCCCTCTGGGTAGCTTCCCAGAGCAACTAACAACATCATACCACAGCACCTACATGCCCCTGTGTTTACAGAGCACAATCTGTCACAGACAAATCTTGGAAACAACCCAAATGCCCACCAACTGACGAAGGGCTAAAAAAGATGTGGTCTTTTTGTACAATGGAGCACTACTCAGCAATAAAGAAGGATAAACTCAAGGCTTTTATAGGTAAATAGATGCAACTGGAGACAACGCTCACTAGGAAAATAAAGCAGAGTCACATGAGTAAATGTCATCTTGTCACTCTGGTGTGAGAAATTGAAAGAGCAAATAAGGTCTCTGTGAAATGGGAAGAAGTTGTTAAAAAGGAAAAAGGAACAAGGATGGCAGAAAGGAGAAAGGAAGAAAGGGAAAAGGGAGAAAAAATGCCAGTTGGTTACATTCTTAGTGTCTCTCAACCCACAGAAAGAGAAGGTTTACGCTAATATTGATCGGAGAATTTTTATAATCATATCTTATACTCTGCATAACTACTTGAAAGATAATATGATATAATGTATTAACTATTATTAGTCTCTTGTTACCTTGTTTTAAATTTTTTTGACACACAAAAAAAGAATGCAGAATTTAAGGAGACCCTAACTCTCAGTTTGTACAGAACAGAACTGATCCTTCTCAGAACCTGAGATGGATAATCTTAGATTTCATTCCTGGGCACCCAACTTGCTTTACCCTCATCCTGGTCCTGCTGTGCTTTATATATTTTCACTGGGACCTGTAAGGTTATTTTCCAAAACTGAATCACTTACATTTTACTGCAAATTGTTTTCATTTTCAAGCTTGACAGTAAACCAGGGCTATTTGTGTCAAATCTATTGCAAACTTCTTTTTTTTTTTTCATTTTGTGTATTTGGTACAGGGTCTCATCACACAGCCCTGACTTGTACTGGTCCTCCTGTTTTCAGCCTCCCTAGTGCTGGGATTGCAGGCATGTGCCACCAGACCAGGACTTGATCACCACAGGCTCAGCGTGCCCCAGTGATGGGTCCCTGAGCTTGTCAAAGCAGGCTCCTAGTCCACTGAGCTATCTCACTGGTCCCCATCTTCTCATAGTTGTACATTTTGTCTTATGAATGAACCACAGTTTAATCATTTTCCTTCTGATGAACCTAGCATTTTAACCTATGATCACAATAAATACTGCCAAGTAGGTAGTCTAGAGCTTATTTATTTGCAAGCATTTCCAGGTGATAATAATTCCAGAATTGACCATGCTAATCAAGGGGTATTTTAAGAGCTTGAAAGCTATAGCCAAAGCACCTTCAAAAGTTTGGCATAAATTCAGGTCCCCATCAACGGTGCAGGGGGGTATAACTTTATGCTCCAAGTATTTGTATTAGTTTTACTGGAACACAGTCATACTCATTTGTTTGCAAATTGTCTAGTGCTGTTTTTGCAACTATATCTTGGAGAGGTTGGGGTGGATAGTGCAGCCTGCAAAACCTTCAGGATTTCTTTAAATAGCCATGTTTCTTGGGACTCACGACTTCCCCAAATTGGAGTCACATGGCGTTTTCCAGCGGTCTGTTATTGCAGGAATTCAAACAGTCTGGCTGGAGTGTATGTGCCGCCTGCCCTCCGGGTCAGTCTTTTCCCGGCCACGGAGCTCAGCTGGGCAGCGGTTGCTCTGACTTTTTCCTCCAGGCCTGGAGTGGGCCTGTGTTGCAAATGGGCAGCCAGGCAATCTGTGAGGTTAGACTGAAAGTCAGTATTTCACAATTGCTCCCTAGTCCTTCCAAAGACTGGAGAGAGCAGGGTCGGGAGTCCTTGAGGGGACTAGGAGGTGACAGGTATCAGAAACCAGTAGTCCAGTACAGAAGGGTTTATTGACTCCCCTTCCCTTTATTTTTGAATAAAACAATAGCTTGATGGGGGCTTGCAAGGTCATCTGAGGGGCAGGCAGGGCATTGGCTCAGGGAAGTCCCTTGAAACTCTGGCAGTCCCTCAGTCTCCTTTTCCTGCACTTTCTCTAATTGCACTGGATGGATGGCATTTTCCTCTCCCATCACTTTCTCAGGCAGGAGCTGGCAAACCAGGGCCTGTGTGTCAAGCCTGGCCTGCAGTCTCCTTTCGAAATAAAGCTTTATTAGAATGCAACCGCAGAACTGAGAACTTGGGGTAGACGAGATGGTTTGAAAAACCTGACCTATTTATGATGTGGCTTTTAAGAGACAGAGCATGCCAAGTTCTTGCTCTAAATATATTTTATGTTTGTTCCCAAATCTCTCATCTCTTTATTCCTTACATGTAGCCCAGGACTATTTCAGTAGCCATCAAGCTGATTATCACCAGAGCAAGTTTTCTGAAATGCGTGGGAAGGGTGCCAGGGCCCTAAAGTCTGTTTCTCCTCGGGCCTGGCATCTGAGTATGCTGTCTAAGGTCCTCCGAGTCTAGGTGTCTGCGGCCACCTCTCTGCTCTCATTATGCAGTGGCCATCACCACTCTTGATGTCCCTGAGCATGCCACCCACGATCTCATGTGTGGTTTCCTGGCCTGGCAGCTTGGGTACGCAGTTCAGTGATGCGTACTCAGGTGTTCTCAGTAGCACACATGTTCACTCCTTTCTCGTGGCTCCTGGCAAACCATGCAGAACACATCTCCTCTGTAGTGCATCTGCAGCATTATCTGTGACTGTACATGTCCTTTCCTGACTCTAATCTGTGAACGTGAGCATGCAGGAAGCTTATATAGCTCTCTTCAGCATCTAAAATTGCCTCACCCATACGGGTACTAAAGGAAAGCCTGTTGTATGACTAAGCACTAATCAAGGAGTTATAGCACCTCTTAGAATATGTGCTACAGCCTCAGGAAATAGGCACTGTTCTAACCCTCCCCCCCACCTTTACAAATGTGCTAAGTAAATCCCTTGTCCAGGGCCAAAGAGCTTCCTGGGGCCCCTGGACCCTGGCAGTGAGGCTGCGTCGTCTATCTCAGGCTCACTCAATTTTTACAACAAGCAAAATGAATGAATGAATGAGTTCTGCAGGGTTCTAGGAACAGCAGACAGCTAAAGGTAAATGCTACATGACCTTATGAAACCCACGAGTCGAATTTATAAAAGAAAAACACAAAGATTCCAGGAGACCTGGCAGGGATAAAGATGAGCGGGGATCAGCAGACCACAGAGTTCAGGGAGAGTTTAAAGCAAGTGAAAAGTCAGGCCATTCTGTGAATTTCTGGAAGTGCTTGGAGAAGCTCTGGGGCCATGATTAAACAAACAAGGCCTTCCCCTGGAAAGACGATGCACCTCCTTGACGCGTCTGACATGCCTCCTGTGTGCCTAACACCATGCCAGGGAGCAGCACACATGCTGGCCTGCTCAGTGAATGTTGCCCCCAATCTTTAAATCCTCTCATGCAATGAATTTTCACTGAGCAGCTACTGCATGCCAACTCTTTGAACCAGAAGCCAAAAGAACAGAGATGAATAGAACTCTAGGAGTTCTCAGTGGAGCAGGGGTGGCAGATGAATATAGAATTCTAACATTGTGTTCAGTGTTATTGGGCAGATGGAGCCAGGAGCACAGAAGGGAACTAACTCTGCTTCGAGAACTGGGAGGAAGATTCCAAGGTGGCAATGGTTGGGTTGACTTTTGAAGGGTGAACACAAGTTTTCTAGGGGGCAAAGTAAGGAAGAGCTTCCAGACACAAAGCATGGTTCAGGCCAAGGCTTCACTTAGAGACCTGCTAAATGATTCAGTGAAGAGGAACGGCAAGTGGAAGCCAACCAGGAAGGGTCTTGCAGGGCATGCTGTGAACTTGGTTTTCTCTTGCAAAGGAACCAGAGTATAGTAATGGAGCTTTAGATGGGATTTACAAAGTGATGGTAGAGCTGGGGAGGTAGCTCAGTGGTCTAAGCGTTTGCCTGTCAAGTGCAAGGACCTGGGTTCGATTCCCAGTACTGTATGCTGTGCTGGCCCTGGAACCCTGAGAATGCCACGGTGGCTACCAAAACTGGGCATGGTGCCACATACCTATAATCCCAGTGCTGGGGATGCTGAGACAGGAGGATCACTATGAGTCTGAGCTGCATAGTGAGACCCTGTATAAAATAAATAAATAAATAAAAGATTTAAACATTTTTTAAAAAAATGATGCTATTTGCATGGCAGTAGTGTGGAGGAAAGAGAGAGGTACATCGGAAAGGGGAGACATCCATGGGAGACTATTGCTGTGGCTCAGGTGAAAAATAAGGTTCTGAGCTGAGGACACAGATGGAGGAGCAGGTAGAAGACTTAAGTCTTGACCTTGAAGTGTCCAAATATGGACTAATCACCTGCTCGTGGAAAAGCTGGCATTTGGGGTGTTTATTTGAGGGGGCTGCACACAGACAGTAATGTTAGCATGGCCTAAATTTGGGGAGTATTCTCTCAATTTCTCTTTTCTCTCTCTCCCATGACTCCTGAAAAATGGTAGAATAAAAGCATCCAACAAGAACACAGCCATGTATAACAACTACAGTGCCAATCTAGTCTAAAGTACATGTGTTATTCAGCTTCAAGGAGGGAAGATAGACTCTAGGTCAGCTAGGGCAAAGGTGAGAGAAATGCTGTGTTAGCTATCTGCTGCTGCATAACAAATTGCCCTAAGATTATCAGCATAAAATGCCAAACAATGTGGTGAGTTAACTAATGGGCAACTTGTAAGACCCAGCTGATCAGTGTGGTTCAGGGTGTGGAAGGCCCATGGGAGGATGGTTGCCAACAGCACGAAAGGAGATCTGCAGGGGAAGATGGTGTGCTGTTGATATTTCTGGATGAGCTTGTCACACTGGACTTCCTGATATGAACTCAGATTTTCTTCTCATCGGAGGGGCTTGGGGACTTGCTGTTGCTGAGGATGGCTGTGGTTCTTTTCCAGGGAGCTCTGGTTCTTACTTTCAGCTTTGCTTTCTGGCCCCATTACAGGTCACTCAGCATGCTGGCACAGATCCTTTGCCTACTGGCACAGACTTTTGAGCGTCTATCACTGGCCCCTGGGTACTGGGGACCGAACTAAGGACCTTGTATTTCCCAGGCAATGCTTATGCCACTTAAGCTATCTCCATAGGGCCCAGCATAAGCTTTTGAAACAGACTTGTAAAGACATTGCTATGAATTCTAGATCTCCAGCTGGACTCGTGCGGGACATTGGCGTAGAATCCAGTGCCTCAGCTGGATTCTTTGGGTCTCTAGTGCATAGAGAGATCTCTTGCACTCTTTTGCATTTGCTTCTTTGAGTGAATTTATAAAATAACCCTACAAATTATGTGCATTATTAAATCTGTTCTTTTGCAAACCTTGACTATAAGACATATTTATCACTGCCTAGTTTCAATGGGTCAGGAATTTAGGGATGACATGGCAGGGTGGCTCTAGCTTTGGGCTCTCTTGCGAGTTCGTAGCCAGAATGAGAGGGAAGACTTGACTCTGGACTGGAGATTTTACAATGATTCAATCTTGGCAGATGGAGAATCAACCCTGGCGTTTGGCAGAAGGTCTCAATCTCTCATCACAATGTCTTTCCCTTAGGGCTGCCCAGGTGTCTTTGTGACACAGCAGTTGGCTTCCCTCAGGGGCGGGACCCAGCAAAAAATAGGGTGTAAACAGCAATGCATGCTAGGAGATGACCTTGGAAACCACAGGCTGTCCTATGCACAGAATCCTGTCAGCTCTGGGGTCCCCACTGTTCACCGTTGGAAGGGACCCTTCAGTGCTGTGAGCCTGGGAGTAGACTGTGAGCCTTGGACTCATGGTGGGCAAGCTGAGTAGCATAGTGCAAAGGAAAGAGAGCAAGATTTGAAGGTAGAAACTAAGTGATCCTGCTGACACAGGCATTAGCCTTCTATCTGTAAAATGAGGCCCAGAATCCAAAACCTGCTGCTGGACAGTGGAGGTCATTTGGGAGAAACCCTGCAAAGTACTTTTGGGAAATCATCAAACATTGTAACTTAGCTTTGCGCAGTGACTGCATAAACAGAAGGAATAATTATGAATGTCCGTATTTCATCTGGCTAGGAAGCTTAGCCTTTGTGAGTTGAGGAGCACTTCCCACAGGCACTTCAGCCTTTATTTCTGTGGCTATAGAAACCCAATAACTAACGTTCATCGATCCTCTACTCCTACATTCCAGGAGCAGCACAGTGATAACTGCATCTCGCTCTCTCAATGACACTGAGAAGTGGAAGCTCTAAGCTGCACTTTATAGGGTGGAAAACGTGGGCTCAGTGAGGTGAAATAACATACTGTCAACATGGGGAGCTGGGCCTAGAAGCCTGGGCCCACCTCACCCTGAGTCTTCAGAGCCAGGTAAATGACAGATGGGATGGAAAGACCTGAGCAGTGTCCCTTGGCTTATGTCTGGGCCCTTGGACAGCCTCAGAGCTGAGTTTTACAGGTCTTAAGAATGGGGAGGGTACACAGCCAGTAATCAGGCCTCTCCTCTCCCTGCCTGCTTCAGCGCCCTTGACCCTGAGCTGATGAAGGGTCTTCGTGTGTGTGTGTGTGTGTGTGTGTGTGTGTGTGTGAGTGTGTGTGACCACACCAGCAGCTGCTGCTGTCCCAAAGCTGGGGATTAGGGTGACAAGTCCCTCAGGCCCTCTGGAGTTGGATGCAGGCCAGGGCTGCACGGGGCCTTCGACTCCTGGGTTGGTGGCTCCCAGCCTATTCTCGGAAAAGCATTTGCAGCAGGGCCACTCCAGGTGCCAGGCCAGGCCATCAATCGCTCACTCTTCGCAGCAGCGAGTTTATAAAGTAGCAATTAAATAAGAGCTCTGTAAGTGCTTCTGGGAACTGCCCCGAATGCATTTTCCAAACATAAATAATGGGGACCTCCACGCGGAGCAAAGCACACGCAGAGCTGAGGCACAGTGCTGAAAAGAAGGGAGCCCTGTTGTGCTAACGAGTTGGGCTGTGCGCCCCTGGCGCGCACGTGTGCTCCGTGTAGGTGGCAAGCCCATTTGTCTTGCCCTCCTGGGTGGCATGTCAGGTTGCCTGGACAGGTCGTGGTCAGGGATGATGACCATGACTCCTGCTCCAGCAGGAAGGCAGGGGACCCTTGTTGCAGAGGTAGTGACAGTGATGGTAGAAACAACAGTAATGACAGCACCTACCCACCAAGTACTACCATAGGCCCAGGGTCCAGAGGTCCCACAAGACTGGGATCTTTAGAAATTTGATCAAGGTGACAACACTTCCAGAGATGCTTCAAATTCAGCATTTTACAACATTTAAAAAAAATCATTTATTTTTTATTTATTTTGTGCAGGGTATTGCTACACAGCTCAAACTCGTAGTGATTTTCCCATCTTAGCCTCCCCAGTGCTGGAATTATAGATTTGTGCCACCATACCCTGTTCTGGGGCCAGCGCAACATTCAGTACTGGGGATCAAACCCAGGTCTTTGCACTTGCTAGGCAGGCTCTTAAAGTGCGGAGCTATCCCAGCCCCAGTGTTTTACATTGCTCAGGCACTTTTTGTTTTCCAGAGCCTGTCCTAAGAGTTTTCAATGAATGAACTTACTTAAGTCTCCCAACAAGCCTGATAGCATCTTATTTTACAAAGGAGAAACTGAGGCATAGAGATGCTAACTCTCTTGCCTGGAGTCGCAGCAAACCAGCATGAGGGCCTGGGCAGACCAGCTGCAACCCCCCGGGCCCCTAACCCCTTGTGGAGCTCCATGGAGGCATAGTCCCTGTGCTGTGGTCTCAGGTGCCACCCCCATCTTCTTAGTTTAAGCAGCTGCCTGTCTCAGCCCCCTGGCATGCCCACCTCCAACTGCTTCAGGGCTGGAAACCTTGCGAAGTCTTCCACCTGTCTTCATCTGCTTGGAGGCCTCTGGGTCATGCTTCTGACCTTGGCTAGATACATCCTCCTCCTTAAGCTCCAGCTCCCCTTGCTGCGCTGCCAGGACCCCCTGGGGTGTCCTCTGCTCTTCTATTTGGGCCTCTGCTTGTGCTGGCTCATCCCCTGCGTGTCCTTCCCTCTCTGTCCCCTAGGGTCATTTCCTTTTTAAAGTAATTCCTATGCCCTCCACTTCCGTGCCTCACCACCCAGTGGAATGGGATGCTTTTCATCTGTGAATACCTCCACTGTAACACCCTTTTCTTTGGCCTCCTGTGAAGTCACAGTGCACATCCCAGGAGCCACAGATCCTCACTGGGATCCTGGCACCCAGCAGAGATTCTGTAGGCATGGGCGGGTGGCTGCATCAGCTCACGCCTGATCCCGCATTCCGGAGCTCTGGCTGGGGCTGCACCCGCTCCACCCAGAGGAGTGTGCAAATAACAGAGCTGAGGAGCAAACCTGACCTTGCCGCTGCCATTAACTTACTGCATGAGCTTGGCTCACTCACTCCTGTCATATCTGTAAATCAGGGTCAATTACACTGGCTGGCAGCTTACTCGAGGGCTGAGTAGGATACAGCAAGAAAGGCTACCCACGTGGCAGGGGTACTCACTAGACTTAGTTTCTCTCCCCCTCCTCTTCTCCTTCCCTGGGAGATGGGCTCTCTGGGCAGCAGCAAGTGCAGATAACAGGAGCACACCAGGCAACCCCCAGTGGGTGGCATGAGGTTGCCGGTGGGCGGCATGAGGTAAGTTAGTGGCACAGGTGAGGTCAGGGCTTCTCCCTGCAGCTCTGTTCCTTGCACAGTCCTCTGGCTTATCACACAGTGCCCTCCCCACTGAAGCGGGATCTCACTGCTTTCTGCAGGAAATTCAGCCATGAGACATCTTCTTCCCCTGCCTTTCTTGGGGACCTGGAGCAGACTCGGCCCCTGAGACTTTGTCACGGCGCCACTGAAGGCTACCTTCCCAGTGGTCACTTGCCAGAGGATCCCACAGTAAAAACCCTCACGGAGAACCCGGCCCCTGTTCATTCCCGAGCTGGGAGTTAGTGATTTCCCTGCCTCTGATGGACTCCGTTGAAGTTGCCAGTGATTAAGAAACTCATATATTTTCACACTCATTAAAAGAAACATGATGTTCACTCTTCCAAGAAAAGCCATCCTTGTTGGTAGACCCTGTAATATATTGGGAACGCCTCTTAATTGGCTTCTAGGACTCTGTGTCAGAAGTCAGACCCAAGTTTGTTTATTGACACAAGGAAAAAAATAAAACGTCGTATAATTAGTTGAGTGACTGACTCTAAATTCAGTAACTCCCATCGGTATGTGGCCCTGTCAGGGTTTAAGATTCCATTTTGGGTTATGAAAGAGGCCGGTCCAGGTAGTCCAGACACAGGCTGTGCTGCATCGTAGCTATTGTACAAATGGACTCAGTGTGCTGTTTGTGTTAAGATGGAAAACTTTTACATGTTTGATTTTTATGCAAGTCAATTAACTTGTTTTTTATAACTGTAAGGGCTTGCTTTGCAAATAAGATTACTTACCACTATAAATTATGGGAACATAGGGGCCTATTCAGACAACATGCTACACACCCCTAGCCCGTGCACCAGACTGTATGCCGGCCTTCTGCAGGGGAGACGGCTAGGCAGAGGGGACCCAGGGCTGGAAGGTGGGGGAGGAGGGAAGGGTTATTTCGGTGCATTCTGAAGGGTTCTTCCAAGAGGGTTGTAAAACGAACCTGGCGGGGTGGGTCTGGCTGCAAGGACAGTGGAGGGAACCAGAATACCCTGCTCTGTGCCTATTCTCACCTGGCTGTGCCAGGTGGCACTGAGCTGGCCAAGATCTTCCCTTTCAGGGCATGCAGAAAGCTCACCTGAGCCACGGTCCCAATGCCAGGGTTTGTTACTTGGTGAGACTGTCTCTGTGAAGTTTGAAATTTGGGGCAGAGCTGGGTCTGGCTTTTATCTTAGTATAACTTTGGTCCTTCTTCCTCCATTGAAAGTCTCTTTCCTGTCCAGGCACCCAGGTGATTCCCTTGTGCAAGCTGAAGAGAAGAGGTGAGCAGAGCAGAGGGAGGGAGAGGGGACAGGGGAGGCTGCCTCCGTGGATGGGAGGGATGAGGAGGGCCCATAGATGGGCCTGCAAGGGAGTTCTCAGCATAGTCTTAATAAAGGGCCCTGCAGCTCAACTCAAGAGGTGTTCTAGAAAGTCAAGTTGGGTAAATAAGGTCTAAAATGTATAATAGGTATTGTGAAATGGGAAGGAATTGTTCAAAATGAAAAAAGGATGGAGGAGGAAGGGAAAGGACAGAAGGGAAAAGGGAAAAAGTCCAAATCAGTTATACCATTATTGCCTCGTAATTAATTGAAAAGGAAGGTTTGTGTTAATATTGAAGGGAGAAAATTTTCTGTCCATATCTTGTGCTCTGAGCAACTACCTCAAAGATGACATAAGCAATGCATGAAGTATTATTTTCTTGTGAAATTTTGTTTTACCTTTTTGGCATAAAATTAAATAGAAAAGAAAGTGACATTGGAACTATTATCTCTGAGGCCACCCTATGAGCTAGGGTGGGGCCTTTCCCGATCTGGGGCCAAGAGTTGTCCTCGGCTGTGGAACAGGAGCCAGAAGAACTTCGCTTCCTTCACAGGGACAGACATGTTCTTACTGTGACCCATCGCAAGGGTCTTGGCCTCCTGGGAGGAGAGGCTGTAGTTGCTACAGTCAGATGGCAGACGCGGGCATCTGGGAGTCTGAGGCCAGGGATTCTGCCCAAACGCCCTACAAGATTTGGGTCACACCTCTCCTCAAGCAAAGAACTGTCTAGTCCAAAATGTCACAGATGTAGGCCTGAGAAATTCTACCTACCCATGCACAAAGGAAAAAGGAGAACTTCTGGTGTTTGATCAGTGTTTGAGACAAGACTTGGCCTGCCAAGTAATCAATAATCAAGGCAGAGTATGTAGTTATTCCAGACGCATGAAGAGAATGGTCTTCAGCAGCAGCAGCAGAAATCAATCTTCACCAACACAGAGGACACTGCTGCTGACTCGGCTTTCAGATGCATGTGGTACCCTTGCCAAATAGGGACAGCTATGGCAGTGGTAACATTAGTTACATAAGTCCTATTTTTTTTTTTTTTTTTTTTTTTTTTAGTCTTTTTGAGGCAGGGTCTCACTATGCAGTTCAGGCTGGCCTTAAGCTCACTTTGTAGCCCAGGCTGGTCTTGAACTCACAACAATCCTCCTGCCTCAGCCTCCCAAGTGCTGGGATTACAGGCCTGCACCACCATGCCCAGCCCATAAGTCCTATTAAGAATTAGGACTACATACTCTTCTGCTAATAAAGAAAGTGGTCCTTAAAAATAGGAACTCAATTGCCTAAAATCACAAGGCAGAGCCTTCAAGCCCTGGATCCTTTCTACCTACTTAGTGGAGGACTGTGGACATGTGTCATAGCAGCATAAAGCGACAGATCTGAGGCCGAGGCAGGTAGTCACTGTCAGGCAGGAGCTCACCACATCTGTAGATACTTCCCCAAGGGAGGTCTTCCTTCTTAAGACAATTGTGCTTCTTCTTTATACCTTGAGGACTTTGCACCCTCTGTTATTGGGCCACAGGTCACAACATCCATGTCTGTCACCTATCCTAATCTTTGTGACAGGCTTCTTTAAGATACAATTTCGTCTTCCAGAAAAGGGGACAATGGCTCCTACCTTTACCAGGCAGACCTTGGTGAAACGCTGTGGGACACCTGGAAGAAAGAGAGATATTGACTTTCTCTAGTGCCTAAATCTTCTGCCACGTGGCAGAGAAGGCAGGAGTCCTGTGGAGAGCGTTAGAAGAACCTTTGGACTCGGAGGCTCTCGTTTGATGCTCCTTGATGATGTCAACAGCATGGCTTGTGGATAACCGGGGATTCTGAGAGCTGAGGTGAGTTGCTCTTTGAGAATCTAACTTTCATAAGAAAGCGAGGAAATGGTTTGCTGCCCTGGCTCATCAGGTCATAAAGGATCAAATATCTCCCAAATGATGAACATTCAAGCTGTTGCTCGGCAGACCTGGAACCCACAGAACTGTTTGTGCCCAGGCTCTCCACTTGAAAAATGGGAAGATTCAACTCTGACCTGGTGTGTTCACCCGTATGCTGCCCAGCGTGTGTGTCCATTGGCTGGAGGCCTCGGAAAGCTCATCTCGCGTCTTGGCTATAGCTCTGTCCGAGTCTGAGTCCAACACCCTTGTCCAACCGGCTCTATATCAAACTCCTGAGCATAAGTTCCAAAACTTTGGGCTACAAATCATCCATGTTTTTGAGGGCATACCTCATTTATTCATGCAAGCTTGAACCTTTCATTCCTATACTCTACAAATAATTTTTGAGCATCTCCCATGCAAAGAACTACATGTGCCTCAGCAAATTAACTTCAGTGAGTTTCAGTGTTTCTCTTAGGCATAGTACATATAATAAAACGTCCTCAGTTTTAAGCATATGGTAAATATTCAAGAAATGATTACTATTACCACTTTCAGGAAGGGGTGAATCTCACAGTAGCAGTCAAAGTGTAAGAGACTTCCACAAATTTATTCATCAACAGCATAAACAAGTGTTTCCTGTTATCATGGTGCAAGTTAAGAATTCTGAGCGTGGTCCTTATAAATGATCTTGGAAGGCTTCTCGGGGGAGGTGGGACAGGGACTTACTTAAGTAAAGAGAATCTTGGATCTTAGCTAGGACCAAGTTTATGTCCCACCCCTGCTCTCCACCGCCATTGCAGTACAGTGATTGCCATTTTCTCACTTTTGAGTTGAAGATCTAGCAGTATGTGAGCTGCAGACTCTCTCACAATTTGTACTTTCTTTTTGCAAATGAAGAAAACAAAAGATACTTAACTCTTCTCCAATGGTATCCTATTAATCAGGAGTGACTTGCAAATGGAATTGGAGGTGTCCTAACTCCAGAGATCAGGTTTGTAACCTGGAGATTCAGTGGGCTCGGAGGCTGCCCTGGGAAGGGTTTTGGATCTGGAACCAGACCAAGCTGGTTAATAATGCTGCAGAGCAGACTACCTTGTGAACTAGGAAAGGCTCTTAATCTTCTGAGTTCTAGTTTCCTTATCTAGGAACTGGAAATGATGGTGATACTCACTCTGTAGGACACTTATTAGTTTGAGAAGTAGTGTCTGTGGTTCCTTAGATGGTGTAAATTCTACCTTAGATCATCTTAGACTCCCAAACTTCAGAAGAACTTTTGCAAATAAGGCTGCATGGGATTTTCTCTCAGATGCCCCATTCATGGGGGGGGGGGGAGGAAAGTGGGTCAGAGAGGAAGAGAAGGGTGAAGGGAACTCTTTCACATTCTCTCTCTCATTTCTTTGATAAATACGCTTCCATTGAGTTAATAAATGTCAGATAAGCAGCTGTTATATTTATTTATTTATTTTTTGATGGAACAAGGGATTGAACTCAGGCCCTTGCGCTTTCCAGGCAAGTGCTTATTCTACTGAGCTATCTCCTTGGCCCTACATTTATGTTAAATGATATTACTTATTCATACCAGGTAGGCAATGTGACATTGAGAGGTATAAGTATTGAGCCCATTTTTCTAGATGAGGCTCATGCAATCTATATACCCCACAAACAGTTCTAGAATCAGTCTTGAGCAACATCATGATTTAAACCAGGATATGCATGGGTCTCAGGCATCTCCAAAGCTCAGATAGAAATCAGCAAGGGCTCAGAAGGCTCCAACAGTAGTCTTCTGGGTTCAGACTCAGTTCCCTTTGATACGTTCAGCTGGCTTAGGCCCTCAAATAAGTTGAATTCTTTTTTTTTTGTCTTTTTGAGACAGGGTCTCACTATGCAGTTCAGGCTGGCCTTAAGCTCACTTTGTAGCTCAGGTCTCGAACTCACACAATCCTCCTGCCTCAGCCTCCCAGTGCTGGGATTACAGGCATGCGCCACCATGCCTGGCTAAGTTGAATTCTTAATTCTAAGAAAACATGAACTAAGGCAAAAGAGTTTTAAAAAAAAAAAAAAGACTAGAACCCTAAGGGCAGGAAATTCCACCTTTCTTGATTAAATATGGGAAATTTGCCCATTATGGATGGGATTTTCTGCCTACAGGAAACCCCTCCAGACATAAATTGATCTTATCTTCCAGCTGAAGTGATTTGGAGATGCTAGGCTAGAGAGACTTAGATACAGGTAATCACTATTAAGGAACATTTACTGCAGAGAAGTAGTCTACCATGAAAGTCTCCAAGAAGGGCACAAGGGAGGTTCAGTAACAAAGGCAAAGAGAAGGTCTCTATGGGTCTGGAAAAGAGCAAATGACTGGAGCCAGAGACATGGAGTTCAAATCCTGATTTTCTGCCATTTGTTTGTGTCTAATCATTTTATCATAAAATAACAACTACCTATGTTTTCCAGTTTTATGAATATCTATAGACACAGGGATGCTTCATGTGTACTCTGAAGATCTCTAATATTCTTTGCAAGGAGAATCATAGAAAAAGGAAAAAACAAACCCCTGCAATTCTCTATGTCCTCATCACAGTCTAGAGAAGAGCAGAATTCAATGGGTTTGGACAGCTTGGTTTTTAAGAAAATGCAGCATGTTCTGTATGTGGTGTATTTCACCCTGTCCCACCCTATGAGCATGATGATAATAAATAAGATAGGACTTGTTCACAATGTGCTCCCAAATATAGTTCTTATTTCAGTGCCCTGAGTTCACGTCTAGTCTCTTATGGTCTGACCTTTGCTCAATATTGTTACTGCTGCCTGGAATGGTTCTTCCCTTTCATTGCCAGACCAACTATTTATCCTTCAATATCAGTTTAGATATCTCACTCTCAAGGAATAGTTTCCAATCCTCTCTACTGACAACCTGGGAAAAGAGCCATTCCAAGTTCGTAGCTGTCGTTGGTTTGTGTTTTCCTGTCCTGTCTCCATGAGACCTGAGGTCATCTGCTGTTCATCCTTTGTTTTCCATCGTCTACCACATGGTTATACCCATGGAAGGAGCTCAATGAAGAACTGAATGAATGAATGAATGAATGAGTGAGCAAATGAATGATTTTTTTTTTCTTCATGACAGTTACATGAAGTAGAAAGGCTTGGAAGACACCAGAGAGGTGGCTCAGAATAACTACATCTCAGATAATGGAAGCAAGGCACAAAAATTAAGTAACAGTCCTGGAGGAACTCTGCCTATTCGGGGCAGAGCTACATTGAACAAAGTTCCTTGATGGGTCCAAGGCTGTTCTTTCTGCATGAGCCTCATGATGATGGTATGTACTTAGATGCCTTTGTTTTGGGTGGGAAACACCTCCTGGAGTAGTGAACATTATATCATGGAAGAGACACAACTATTTCCTTGACTCCTTTCCTTTCATTACCATTCATATCAATTGCCACATCATGGTAATTTTATTTCCCAAGAAGAGCTTACATCAATTCCTGCCTCCCCACTCCTGAACCTTCCATGAAAAAGAATCACCTGACTGTGAGCCCATGCCTTATAGTATGTTACCAATTTCTTTCTTCCTTTCAAACCCATGTTCTCCGGGACATATAGAATGTTTCTGTGGCTTCACATAAGCCCTTCAATATTTTATATGAGAATGCTCCCCACATGAACATTTTAATGACTCTCAGTGACCCTGAAGCTAGAATCTAAATTCCTGAATATGCCTTTACTCCTGGTTTTTATTTGCCCATCCCTTTCAGGCCCTTGCTGTCTGTCCCACTAACCTTGAACTGTGAGGAGTTCCCTGTCGACATGAATCTATTTCAGAACCCCCACACTGGGTGAGCCATTCCCCTTAAGAGCACCTCTCCTCGCCTCTCCTCTCCTCTGCCACCTCGTTATTCCTGTATTGCTACTACTCACCCTTCAGATTGCTGAAGTTAGTAGCTGGATCTATGATGGGTTAAAATTGGAATTTTAGTCCTGTCTCCTTACTAGCTGTCTGGTCTCGAGCATCACACTTCCCCTCTTTGAACTTCAATCGACAGATATTCTGTTACTATGGTGCTGTAGACCCGATTTCTTTCACAGTAAAGTGGGACAGGGTAGAGAACCATACTGTGTGATCTCGAAGTTTCCCTCAAAGTTTAAATGACAGACACAATTCCAGTATCGGGCCACAGGCACAGTCCCATTACCATGCAATATGTAGATGATGAATTAAAGTCATGGTTTAGATCTAAAATGTCTCTGACAAAGTTTCATGCATTTGGACTGCAACTGTGTCATGGGGATACTATGGTTGGTGTACTTATCTACTGATAATTTCAGCAGCTAAGAAAGGTCTTGGTGGTGTGATCTGAAAAGTACGTTTTAGTCCCCAGATCCTCCTTCTCTCTAATTCCTGGTTGTTATGGGTCCAGCAACTTCACCATGCCCCTGTCCCATCCTGTTCTTGCTTTGAAGCCAGGAACAGGCTTCAAAGTCTGACTATGGACTGGAACTGTGAGCCAAAATACACCGCTCATCCTTTGAGTTGTGGGTGTTGAACGTGATGACCCAGTGGTGGGAAGGTAATAAGACACTTGGCACCAGATGGAGATGTTGCAAGCAACTGATTAATTAGTGTTTTCTTGGGAGAAGAGCCCTGGGCCCCCTTGGAGACCCCATTTTTTTTCCTTAAGAAAGAAAGAAGGAAAGGAAGGAGGGAAGAAGAGGAGGACAAAGAAGGATGGAGGGGGATGGGAGGGAGAGAGGGAGAGAGAGCGAGAGAGAGAAGAAATGGCAGTAATGAGGTTTTGCTTGGGTGAAGGGGAGGATCAGTTGAGATGCTATGTAAGCTGTTGTCTCAGTTACTTTTTACTCATTGCTGGGACAAATATTTGACAACCAAAGTTAAGGAAGAAAAGGTATTTATTTAGCTCACAGTCTGTGGAGGTTTCAGTCCATACTTGCCTGGCTCTCAGGAAGAGTAGCACGTGGCAGGGAGCAACAGTTCATGACAGCAGAAAACAGCAACAAGCAGAGGAGGAGCAGCAGCAGCAGCTTTTATCAAGCCCCTCTCTCTCTCGCTCTCTTCCTTCCTTGGGATTGTGAAGACCAGAGCTCCTCCAAGGAAGTGACAGCAGCTGCTGCAAAGATTGAAGTGGCATGGCTATGATAATCAAGTTCCTTCAAGGAAGTCATGCAGAATCCTTCCTCAAACCCTTTATATAGTCCTTAAGTGCTGAGTCATTCTAGTGCAAGGCCTTAGAGAAGGTCCCCAGGTCACCAGAATTTGGTACCAGAGAAGTGGGTCCCTCCATTGCTGTGACTACCTGACCATGAGGTTCAAGAGCTTTTGGGAATGGCTTATAGGAAGAGATAAGAAAGATTTGGAGATGTCAGCTATTAGCAAAGAACTGAAATGCCTTCAGCTCTTCTATGTGGGTCATAGCTCAGAAGACCAGAACGCTGTTAGAAAGCCTGCCTGTAAATTCTAGGCTGGGGAGAGGTTCTTCTGGGAAGAAAGACTGCTTTGGTTGTTTGACTGTGGGTGATTTGTGTTATGGCTTGGCAGAAAGTTTGTCGGCATATTTATCCTGTCCAGAGACTTTGCCTGAGACTGAGATTAAGCTCAATGGACTAGTTAAGCTTACAAAAGAAATCTCAAGACATTTGAATGTTGAGGCAGTGGCATGGATATTGTTGGGAGCTTTTAGTCAGATATATGTTGAGAATCAAGAGCAAAGATCAGGATGATTTAAAATGTGAGTCTGGCCATAAATGAAGTGCCAGGAAGGCTGTGGATTACAGAGATAGAGCTGAGACCTCCATCGCTCAGGAACAACAGAATAGGAAAGATGTCCTGAGGGCATCACAGGAGGTGGCAGGTTCTTACCCTTCACAGCCTAAGAACACCAAGGGTAGGGGACTTTGCTTTGAGGTGAAAGCCCCACAGCCCCATGTTCCAGAATGGAGGCAGTGGCCACACCAGGTTCTAGAATGGTGGTGGGTATAGAGAAGTTGTTCCTTGGAATCAGGTTCCGAGTGGTCAGTGATCCTGGCATTTGACCCATACAGCAAGAGAGAAGAAAGCCTGGCTGCTGCTCTAGCTGACAGCAAGCCTTGGCATCATCCACATGACATTGTTTTTAGGTATATTCAGAATGCTGGAGTTCTGAGGCTAAGAAGACTCCCTCCTAGATTGTAGAAGAAGGCATGGGAGGCTAGGCAGTACATCCCTGAGAAGGCAGTGCATAAATCTGTGAGTGAGAAACCTATTCAGTGAAAACCCCAGAAGTTTGAAAAGGCCAGAAACGTGGATTGTGTAAGGAAAGCTGCAAAAAGGGAGCAGAGCAGGTCCGAGAGAGAATCCCTGGGAGCTACCAGCAGAAGCGCTGCAGGAAGGGAGCCACGTAAGGCTTTCGGAGCTCACAAGTCATCACAAGTTGCTTTGGACATTCCACATGGAACTATCAGACTGAATGTTTGCCCTTCTGGAGTTTGGGCTTGTTTTGGTCTCAATAGTTTATATCCTCCTGTGTGTACCTTTTGGAATGCTAATGTTGAATTTTTACCTTTGAATGTCAGAAGCGTTTAACACTATTTGTACAGCCTCTCATAGCTAAGAGTTTGCCTTAGATCTTGGAGACTTGGGACTTGGACTTTTCAGCAATGCCGAAACTGTTAGGACTTTGGAAACTCTTGCACATATATTAAGTACCTTTTGCATGAAGGGATGAGCATCAGTCTTTCAGGGGACAGGGGCAGAATATTATGGTTCTCATGTAATATAATGTTGGTAGGCTTAATAGTGATTCTCAATGATTGTTAAAGCCGCATTGTAGTGTCCAAGTCGTGAAATGTTAATAAGCATGTCCTTGTATTTGGAGGCTGGTTTAAGGACCTATACACATAGTTGTCAAGTTGGTGAGGGGTGGATTGTGGTGGTTGATACATTGAGTCAACTTGGAGGGTCAGAAGCTTAGCTAGATTAGCTCAGCAACTCCATGTCCTAGGGCATAGAGGCCCTGCCCTAGAGTCGCTCAGCACTTGAGGAGTATATAGAGGAGTTGAGGAAGATTTCACATGACTTCCTTAAAGAAGCTTGATCATAGCAGCTGTGCCACTTTGATCTTCATAGCAGCCACTGCTACTTCCTTGGAGGAGCTCTGGTCTTCGCAGGTGGCAAGGAAGGAAGAGAGAGAGGCTTGATAGACTCCGCAGCTGCTGCTCCTCCTCTGCTCTTCACTGTTTTCTGCTGCCATGAACTGCTGCTATCTGCCATGGGCCACTCTGCCTTGGTGCCAGCCTCGTATAGACTGAAACCTCCACAAACTGTGAGCTAAATAAACATCTTCTTCCTTAAATTTGGGTGTTGGGTATTTTGTCCCAGCATCGAATATAAAGTAACTGAGACAGGTGTGCTTGGCGGACCCTTATGCTCAGGGTAACTCTAAAGAATGGTTTTGACCGACCTGTTTCATGTGAGAAGAAATCACGTAGATGAAGCGGTCAGTGTCTGACAAGTGTGTAAGGCACAGATCCTGTGACTTCAGGCTTGTGAAATCTGAGCTTGGATTTTTGAAAAAGATTGGCAGTGTCTGACTGCCATGCAACAGGGTCAGGGCCTCAGACAGACCTCCTGAGAACTCCTGCTTGGCAACATCTTGTTTCTAAGACACCAGAGATTTTGATTCTTTGGTTCCATCCCCATCTTTGAAAGAAATTATTTTATGTTGTTGTTGTTGTACATCTTTCTTCTTTGTCTCCTCCTTGGGAAGATGTCCTGCTGCATTTTGAGCAAGGCTGTACCAGGTATCTGCACACTTTTCAAGTCAGATGAACACTTTCAATGAAGCTGTGGGCATGAGTGAAGCAGAAACTGGGCTCAATTTTCTTTGATACTATGAATACCAAAGGTAAGAAAGCATAAAAATGAAAGAAAGACTTAAAAGCAACAGTGTGTGCACATGTACGTGTGTATGCTTGTGTACACTTGCACATTGCAAGAGTTCAAGCAAAAGGGAAGGACCAGAATTTTAACAATTAGATTGGCATGGTTGAAGACTCAGTGTCCCCACACGGTGATGCCACCTGGTGAGAACAGGCCCCAGGGACTTGGCCTTCAGTTCTTGTTTGCTTACTCCTGGTCCTTTGCCTCAACTCTCACAGGTCTCAGAGAGTAGTTTTCATAGTGCCAAATGGCAGGTCTTACAGCAGGCTCTTCATTTTCTCCCTGCCTTTTTCCATGCAGTGAACCTGAAGGGGAGACAATGCTTCCCCGCTGTGTGGACCAGAGAGTTGAGGAGATCCAGGGTATAGGCTGTGAAGTCAGAATGCCTGAGTGGCCGTTTTTAGCTGTGTAATCTTCAGTCTTGGCCATGTGTCTCTGTTTCCTCATTTGTGGACAGCAGTGCCGCTCCCAGGCTTGTGCAGAATGAAAGCCATGCTTAGTGCAATATATGGCACCTGGCAAGTGACCAGGGAATGACAGTTGCTATGCTTGATTTTGGTCTGTGGACAAACAACTGGAAAGGAGAGAATTCAGAATTCATGGACTTGGTGCCGTTTTTGTCAGGGAAAATGCTCTACAGATGGGTGAGAGGATGCCGTGACCATGGTCTTGCCTTTGAGGGGAAGGAGAAGGACCAATAGGCTTATAGGTAGTGCTCAGGATGGGCTGCCAATTAAGATGTTTTTCATTCCAAAACTTACGCTCTGTCTTCTACGTTGACTCAGATGCTGGGCTAATTTCCCAGCCCTGGGGAAGTTGCAGCTCTGGCCATATCTAAGGTAAGGAGCGGCTAAGTATTGCTGAGTACTGATCCTTGCGGTTCTCAGATCTTCTTATAGATCTCAGAGCTTTGGAGACCACAGAAGGGTCTCTCTCACATTTGTGGGATGGTTAGGGTCCCATTAGCACGTTCTTTAAGGAAATGCTTCCTTCAGGAACAAAGCAAGAAGATAATCATATTGAACTTTTTTTTTTTTTTTTAAATGATTTTAGTATTGGGAAGATGCTAACAGGTATTTCAGGGTGACAGGCTCTAGTCTTGGTTCCAGTGCTACCTGGTTTAATTTCTTTAGACAGGTCTCCGTACCTCTCTGGGTCCTGGCTCCTTCAACTCTAATGAAACAATGACTGGAATGACGTCGTTCAACTCTGTTCTATGACTCCACTCCCATCCTCTCCGGGTAAAAATAGGCCAAAATTCCTCCTTGTGTCATCTTTTGCCGCACCTGCTTCTCATAGGAGTTATAGCTATGGAAAACCATCCCTGCCTGGTATTCACAGGCCTCCTCACCAAGATTCCAGTGTCATTGGGGTTATCTTTCTCCACTTTATCTTCCTGTCTGGGTGGGGACTACATGAGTGTTCTTTGGAGGTGCACATATTATCAATAACAGAGACACGCTTGTTCTGAGTTTTAGAGCTTACGATATCATTAACATTACTAACCAAGAACTGGGATGGAGAAGCACCAAGTTTTTTTTAGTATTAATGTGTTGGGACTCAGTACACAATACTGGAAACAATAGATTTAATTAATGCACTTAGTACAGGGTCTACAGGGTCTCACTACATAGCTTGGAGTCATAGTGATCCTCCTGCCTCAGCCTCCCCAGTGTTGGGATTACAGGAGTGCATCACCATGCCCAGTCTCAGTGGCCAGCCATCTCAGCACGTTCAGGGGCCGGGCCAGTGTGGGATGTGGTATCAGAGATCAAGCCCTGGTCCCTGTGCTTGCCTAAGCAGATGCTTAGTCCTCTAAGCTATCTCGCTGGCTTGGAAACAATAGATATTGAATCTTGATTTGTGAATCCTTACTTTTCCACTAAGTAGTTAGTCCTTGGGTAAGTCAGCAAGTCTTTGTGGATCTATTAGAGCAGTAACTACGTTAGTAATTATATCAGTAATCAGTAATGCTGATAGTAAAAGCAATGGTAAAACTTATGACTAAAGAATGGACGATCAGCGTGGTATTAGTATTGGCATTCCAATAACAGAATATGCACAATGTACTTGTATTAGTCAGCTTTCTCATCACTGAAATATAATACTCAATTTAAAGGAGCAGAGATTTAATTTGCTCACTGGCACAAAGTATTTCAGTCCATGATGAGCTGGATCCAAGGAAGAGAGCTCACGATGGCAGGAAAAGAGAAAAGCTGGCATAGCAACTGGGACACAGAGCAGGAAAGCAGTACCAGAGAGGAACAAGTAAGGGAACATGTACAGCACAAGGGCCATGCCTCTCTGACCTGCCCCGAGTCACCCAGGAATGCATCTACTGCCTCTTTAACACATGCTTAGTCTCCAAATACAACAGCAAGTTTATGATTCCTCCTAGAATAATAGCAACTTTCCTGTATACATCTGGAAACATAATTCCCTTTTCAAAGTCTCAACAGTTTCAGTTTTTTCAAAAGTTCAAGTCTCTTCTGAGATTCAAGGCAAACTGTCAACTGTGAATCTCTGTAAAAAAAAAAAAAAAAAATAAAGCAAATCACACAATCCCAAGCTGCAGTGACACGGGGTAAACAAACCCATCCCAAAAGCCCTCTCTATCTCGGGCTTATTCACTCAAGGTCTGCAGATTTCCTTGGGTGACATTCCAGATTCCTGGAATATTTGACTTCTTGGGTTCCTCTTCCTTCAGCTTTATTCCACAACTTCATGCAGCATTCTCTCAGAAGGTCTGTGTCTGAGCTTCTGGACCTTCTTCTGAAATCCAGGTAGACGCCTTCAGAACTCCATAATTACTGCATTCTCCATGCCAGGAAAACCAGTATCACACAACAACTGGAAGGTCTGCTGTTGGTGGAAGCAGGGTGCAGGCCCCTGGGAAGCAGGCCTGCAGCAGCCTCTGAGTATCTGGGTAGATGATTACAGTGAAATGAGTTCTTAGGGGACCAATTATTTACGTTGCCCATCTGCTGTAAACGTCTCAGGGAATCTTTTCTTAAATAAAAGGCTGACACCTTTGCACCCTTGAGTGGGTCTTGCCAATTCATAAAATGACCTTGTATAAAGTAAAAAGTTTCTTTTTTTTTTTTTTTTTTGCAGAACCAGGGATTGAACTCAGGCCCATGTACAGGGAAGTGCTTATTCCACTAAGCCATCTCCCCAGCCTTGTTAAATTTGCACAGAGTTTGGACTCTAGTTTACACAGAATTTCTTCTGGTCCCAAAATTAAGTTTGTCAAAATTTTCTGCTTTGCTTTCTGCCCCTAATTTTCATGGGAGTTAGGATTAAAAACATCCATCAGTACCTATGCCACAGCTGGAATGTTAGACTGTCTTGAAATTTCCACTGCTAGACTAGCACAACATCCTTGATTTCTGCTTCCTGTAATGTCTCAGTATGTGAATAAAAATATAGATTTTTTTTTTCCAACTTGTAACATTGGCCTGGAGTCCAACTGCTAATAAAGTCCTTGTTTCCAATAGAAACCTCCTGAGCCTGGATTTTATTGTCTACATTCCTATTAGCATTTTGGCCTTCTGCACTCTGAAGAGAATCATCCATCAGATTCTAGGGCTTCTCTAGTCTGCATCTCCAGAACGTTTCAAACTCTTCTCTCAAGGCACTTATTTTAAAGGTTTCTAAACCCCGTGGCCAAGTATAATCAGAATATCAACCCCACTTGTCTGATACCAATTTTGTGTATTAGTTAGCTCTCTCATCACTGAGATGCAATAATCTATATCCACAACTAACTTCTCTCTCTCTCTCTCTCTCTCTGTCTCTCTGTCTCTCTCTTTTCTCTCTCTCTCTCTCTGTCTGTCTCTGTCTCTGTCTGTCTCTCTGTCTCTCTCTCTTTTCTCTCTCTCTGTCTCTGTCTGTCTCTCTGTCTCTCTGTCTGTGGTTTAATTTGGCTTCTGGTCACAGAGAGTTCAGTCTGTGATCAGGTGGCTCACAGAAGAAGTTGTGAATCAAAACTGCTAAATTCTTGGTAGCCAGAAAGCAGAACAGGAGAACAGTACAAGGGAGGAGCCAATGAGGGCCCAAGTACTCAAGCCACACATCCACGACCCACCTGGACATACTCAGAAGCCTACGCTACTTTCTTAATCAATGAAGTTGATTAATAGTTACAGTGTGAATAATAGAGCTTGCCATACATGGACAGTTAATATCAATTACAATCATTATTATTAAACATCCGCATAGGAGGAGGACATGGCTTGATCAATTCCACCCTGACTAAGGACTGAGGAGATGCCACATGAGCTGAGTCTTGCAGTATAAATAGATTTTTCCCAGTTTGGGGAGATGGGGTGAGGGTAGGGTAAGAGTTATTTTAGGAGAAGCAAATAATATAAGCAAAAACTCAGAAGCATCCAAGTGTTGTTAAGTTTGGGCAGCTAGGAGTAAGTTGGTACAACTGGTTGGTGTGGGGAGGGTAGAGCAGAAAATGATAGAGTGAGTAAACTGGATTGTGAGGGACCTTGGGTATGAGACTTAGAAACTTAGCCTATAGAAAAGGGAAGGCTCTGAACATTTGGAGAGTGTGCAGGCATATGGCAACTCCAGGGGCGGCGCTGAGAGCAGAGCAAGGCTGGAGGAGAGTAGCTATTGTAAGGCCAAGGAAAAAGATGGTAAGGGCCTCAGGTTTAGCAGTATCGTGAGGATGGGAATGAGAAGGAAGACTTAGGAAGAATTCAGGTGTTGGCAGGTACTTTGGGAGGAGAGGATACTGACAAGAAATATACCATACACATATATCTGGGCAAGTGCTATAGCCATTACTCAAAAATAAAACTGAAAACTATTGATGAAAACAATCAGGTCAGAAGGCTTAGGACCCCACTTCAGATGTGGATTTGATGTGGTAAAGTGCAGGAGGATGGCCCAGCAGGCAAGGAGCTATGGAGAAATGTCTGGCCTGGCCCAGAGATTTGAGTATAGACAGATGATGTGATAGAAGGCAAGGCAGGAGCTGCCCCAAACTCTAGGGAGTACCCAAGAGTCCAACCAGAAAGTAGAACAGCGCTGAGCACACCCCAGCACTCTGTGGGCTAGGGTATGGGGCAAGGCCTACCCATAATGCTGGCTCTTGCCAGGATCGAACCCCCTACCCCTGCACCTGCTTGCAGGTGCTTTAACCCATTGAGCTATTTGGCCGACCCAAGAACAAAGGTTCTGAGGGAGCAATTTGCCCACCTCCTGGCTGAAACATGAGAAAGAGAGAGAGAGAAGAGCCTTGGGTTAACTATCTAACTTCCTATTAGTTCCGTGTCTTCCAACTGCCCTGGAAGGCAGTGTGCTGCAGGATCTCCCAACTCCTGGACAGGCTATGAGGCTCCAGAAGCCATACGCAGCAGCCCTGCATGCAAGTTCTTCCTTTAGCCATGGTCTGTAACTTGAAGTTGATGTTTCACTCAGCTTTCTATTCTAGTAGCAAAATCTTGAGATAAACAACTTTCAAAGAGGAAAAGTTTATTGTATTTCACAGTTTGGGAGGTTACAGTTGTTTGGGGGGTCTTCGGGGAGCCAGCATTCCCTGTCAGAAAGGTTTTTTTTTTGTGTGTGTATTTTAGGGAAGGGTCTACATGGTGTTTAGGGTCTCACTACTAGATCAGACTTGCAGTGATCTGCCTGTTTACAGCCTCCCAAGAGCTCAGATTACAGGCATGCACCACCATGCACAGTCTCATTTCCTGTCTCAGCACACCCCAGGGGCAGGGCCAGCATGGCAGGCCCAGGGATCAAACCTCAGGCCTGTGCCTGCTTGCAGGTGCTTTAATCCATTGATTAAATTGGATTAATTTGGCTGGCCCTCTCAAGAAGGTAAGGAACAATTTGCCCACCTCATGGCTGAAACATGAAAAGGAGAGAAAGAAGAGCCCTGGGTTCCATTATTTCTTTCAAGGCCACACTCCCAGTGACCTAAAGACTTCCTATTAGTTCCATGTCTTTAAAGTGCTGCCACTTTCCAATAGGACCATCCCAGGGAGAAAAGCCACCCACAGATGGGCCACTTGGGGATACACAAGCTCCCAACTATGGCAGTGGAATGATGCGCAGATAATCTCTCTCTCTCTGGGCCCCTGTTTTCTTGTTTTCCTCAGTGGTGGGCATAGGTGGACAGATGCCCCGCAAGGGTCCTATGGCTGACATAGCACATTGACTCTTGGGGGCCTTAGCTCTCTGTGGCTATGATGCTCTTTCTCACAGCCAGGTCTTTAGCCCTCAAATGGGGCAGGAGTGAGAGCACCCAAGGCTACCTCAAGTCTCTTCTGGGTGACTCCAATAACTAGATGGAGGGCCAATAACTAGAGATGTGGAATTTCTAGACTCAGAACAAACAGAGACTCATCTACCTGAGCTGGATCCCTAGCTTTTTTTATTCAAAATAATTCTCCTATTTGCCTATTTTCCTCCATTCTGATTTAACATTTTACCCTCCCAGCTTTTACTTCTCATATTCTTTTTTTTTTTTTTCTTTTGGTACTTGCTTGCATTCATTCTTTGGCTTATCATTTAACAACAAAAAACAAATAAGAATAAACAACAGGTACCCAACTCAAACCCACTGTGTGAGCTTAGAAAAGAAAGAATCTATGGGATTTCACCCACAGCTCTACACCTTTAGGGAAAATAACCTGTAGAAGTAGCTGGTAACCACCTCTGGGGGGCAGGATATTCATCTTTTGCTCCCACAGAAAGGGGCACAGCACAGACCCTGGGCTGGGCATAGGAAAGGAAGCCAGTATCTGGGCTCTTGCACTCAGCCGGACCAACACGGATAGAACTCACTGGAACATCTCAGTGCTCTGGTTAGCTAGACATCAATGCATACTTTTAGAATGCAGAGCATCTCAGAAAGGTCCTCTACCTTACCTAGCATCCACAGCTAATAATCAGAGCCAGGGTTCAAACCCAGGCTGTTCTCATTCCAAAATCCATGGTGTTGTGTTTTGTTTCCCTCCATAATAGCAAGTTCTCCATCTAGGAGAAAGGCTCTGGCCTCTATTATGAGTTCTTAAGTTTGGATTTCTTCCTTCCTCCCTTCCTTCCTTCCTTCCTTCCTTCCTTCCTTCCTTCCTTCCTTCCTTCCTTCCCTCCTTCTGTCCCCCTCTCTCTTTCTTTGTCCTTTCCTTCTTTCTTCCTTCTTTTCTCTCTGTCTCCATCTCTCTGTCTCTCTCACCAGGACTCCTCTCCTCTCTCCCTCTCTCCTGGCTTTCTTTATCTTCAAAATGATAATCAAAATTCTAGCCATGAGCTGTTGTGTGGACTTGAAAGAGAAAATGGATGTGAAAGTGGTTTGTAAACTGCAAAGCTTTAGAGGTGAGTTAGTCATTGCCTCATTTCATTATTCCCCAGGCAGGAAAGACCAAGTTTTAATTGTCCCACAGATAAGATAATGTCTTAAGATTTCAGATGTGGGGAGAGAGGATTCTTTTCCTCAGCCCTTAGAGTCTTCTCAGAATGTTCTGCATGAATCACTCAACACTTTGAGTTCTTTAATGATGGAAAGCTATTCTAGGTAGTGATCTCCCATTTCCAGGGAGGGCCTTCATTTTGCTGGAAGGGGTTATCTGGTAACTCAGTTATCTGTCCCCACCTACACAGGCAGACAGAGCTTTCAGCTTCAGTATCCTGGGAGTCACTATAATCCCCAGAACTGTTCGTCACCTTAGGGTTCTCTGCTTCCGGCCCTGTATGATGCATGTGGGCACATTCTTAAATTTGCTCTAGATCACTAACAGGAGTCAGACTGAACTGTTGATATATTTAGAACCTCAGACAGAACACAGCTTGTCCCAGGAAGGTGATGAATTAGTATTTCTTCACTTTTTCCAATGTATGCATTCATCTCTGTACACAGGTATTTACATAGGTCCCAATCTTCACCATGGACCCGGGGAGCTGTGGCGAGGACAGCGGTGTGAGGGGATTCTCTACCCAAAGAGACAGAGCGCAAGGAACTGTAAGCTCTAAACGCAGCCACGTGCTGCGTCGGAACATTTCGGCACCTGGCAGACCCCCTCCACGGATGGCCCTGGTCCTGAATGGAGCTGAAGCATTCTTAACACCTAGTGATGTGGCCACAGCCGTGGCACGGCACAGGCCTCACTTGAACGTTGGCAGCGACGCTGATACAAACAGATCTACCGCACTGCCTGTCCCGTAAGAGCACAGCCCATACGGGGGTGCACGGTGCTGACGACTTCACTCAGGCGATCAATAATGCTGCCCCCGGCTGCGCAGTCAGCGTACTATTCTTTCTGTCATTAGTTTAGAATGTTTTCCCTACTTATTTAAAAAAACAGTCTGCTGTGGTCTGGTGTGAGGCGGCTGCAGCAGCTTTGAGCATCTTGTGTTCACGGAGTCTCCTGATCTCACCAAGAGGCCGTGTCGAGGGTGTGAGCTGTGAATCCCAGCTCACGTGGGACTGTTCTTGACACTCACACGGTGATGGCCTGGCCTGACAAGGCAGTTCTCAGAATGCACCTCCGGTGTCAGGCAGTGCACAACTGCACCAGCCACAAATTGTGACGTAGCCCACGGAGATGGAGTGCAGACAGTGCGGAGTCCAGGACTGTGGAGGGAAGAAACCTGTGTTCCCTAAGACTGGGAGCTGCCAAATGGGGTAACATTTAGGGGCACTGACCGGAGGAGAGCACAGGCCAAAGACGCTGCATGTGCAAAGGCCCTGAACCAGGGGGAGCTGTGTGTGTGTGTGTGTGTGTGTGTGTGTGTGTGTGTGTGACAGGACATGAAAGAAAACCTGTGTGGCTTGAACCCAGAGCCAGCGGGAGAGCAGGCCCCAGCTGGGTAAGGATTCTGGCCTTTATCCTCAGAGCAATGGAAGCCCTTGAGAGGTTTTAAGCAGGGGAGTGACAAGACCACATGTGCGTCTTAAGGTCACTTGGGCTGTAGCGTGGAGAATGGATTGGAGCTGGGGCGAGCAAGGAATAAGGGAGACCAGCTGGGGTTATAAACTCAGGGAGTGTGCATCCCCCCCCTCCCCACACATTGCCTGGCTGGGCCGCCAGCACAGCACTAGTGCAGTTGGAGTCTCAGCTCCAGTGCTAGTGACCTGTCAGCATTCCCCTGGCTTCCTGTTACCCCGAGGTTTTGCATCTGGAAAATGGGAAAAACACTGCCTCCCTTGCTTCACTAATCACTCCCCCACGGAACAAACTGAATGCCAGTCCTTTACAACACTAGCTGGGAAGGGGCTGCCAAAGCCAGCCATGCCAGGACCCGTTCCTCCTGGCAGGTGCAGATTCCTACCATCTTTCTTATTTTTCCTGCACAGGGTTGCTGAGCAGTGTGCGTACGTGGTTAGTTCTTGGAGCTCAATTCTGACCCCAGAGAGCTAGCGGCAGGCATCTGCCGGTACCCAGAGCACCAGCTTGGCTTGTTTCACTGCCAGGAATGAACTCTGAGTGCTGCTCTGAAAATCAGTTTTTCCACCTGTGAAATGGCTCAAGGTGCATTATTTCTTCTGTTATTTGTTAAGTGTGGTTATGAGTCAGGCCCTGTGCTAAGCTTGGGGTTCAAGCATGATAGACCTACTTCCTGTCTTCAAGGGTATTCATGTCACAGAAAATACACACGAGAATGCTTTTTAAAATTCTAATGCTGGGCTAGGGAGACAGCTTGGTCACCTAAGCACCTGCGTGGCCAGCGTAAGGTCCCGAGTTCAATCCCTGGTACTGCATGCTGTGCCAGCCCTAGAAACCGGGTGTGTACAACATGTGGTGATGTATAGAGTAATCCCAGCACTAGGGAGGCTGAGACAGGAGGAGCTCTATGAGTCTGAACTGTATAGTGAGACCCTATACCAAAAAAATAAAAAAAAATTCTAATGCTATTTATGCTTAATAAGAACTGCAAACGGAGGTGAAATCTGAAGGGTGGAAGTATTATTTCCAGTACCAGTTCTGGTGCAACATCTTTAGAATGAGAAGCTTTGTTTCTGCTGTCATTTGAAGAAGTAAAGGGTTTTGAGGCAACCCAATCTAAGTATTGGAATTCTATCATCCTCCACTCAAAATCTGAACACTCTTTGTAACCTCTTTACACTGCATTTTTTTCCTTCTTATTTCTTTTCTTCTTCTTTTTTGGTTGTTATAAGGACTCACTACGCAGCTCAGACTCACAGTGACCTTCCTGTTTTTATCCTCTCTAGTGCTGGGATTACAGGCATATGCCACTAGCCCAGTCCCAGAGGCAGGGCTCGTGTGGTGCAGGGCTCAGGGGCTGGGGGTGGGGATCGAACTGTAGTCCCTGCACTTGACTAAGCAGGTACTTTAGTCTGCTGAGCTATCTCACCAGCTCTTCTTATTGCAATAGAATTGAAATTTGCTTTTTACTCTCCATCCCTTTCTTCCATCTCACCCAGGGATCTCCTCTGCTGTGCTGGCCACCATCCTCGTAGGTAGGACAGCATAAATTGTGAGCTCGTAATGAATAGAGACGAATGCGGGTTAAACAAGGGGCAAGTGCACAATGTAGAAACAGCTCCTTCCCAGGTCCAGCATGACACTGCTTTATCCAAAATTGCAGGCTAGATTCAACTTCTGTTTCCTTGACAATGCCTTCCAATCCTGTCTTTCTCCCATCTCCTCAGTCACACTGCTTTCAAGACCCAATGAGAGAAGTATCTATTATGTGACTTTTTAATCTGTAGTTTTATCTTGCTGATTCTTTATGCTGTTTAATAAAAAATTGAACCCAGAAACATCTCCCCACCTCATTCCTTGTTCAATGGCATGCCAAGGCACCCCTTGGAGCCCCAGGTCAGTTCCTTTTACCAGGATTTCCTGGGCACTTCCCACTGGGTGGCCAGAGGCTGTTCACCAAGGTGCTCTTCTGTGCCTGGTCCATTGCAGGTCTGGAACATGAAGGACCATTCAGATCTTGCCTTGGGCCTGTATCCAGCCAGCCCTAAGTCTCATCTCATCTTTGGACATGTGGTCTCTGTGTTCTTCAGCACTGGTGCTCCTCAAGCGCAGACCACAAGTGGAAGCTCCCGGGAGCCACACTCCTACCTCCCGTCCCTTCTGGGCCCTAACACTAAACGTAAATTGAAAATGACTCCCCTTCTGCGTTGTATCTGGACATGAAAAACAGCCTGGCCTACAGAAGTGCCTGCCACAAGGCGAGTTAAAAGACAGGCCCAATCTTTTGCTGCTTCTCCCCCTGGGCAATGATGCTCAATTGTCTTCCCCTTGGACCTCGACACTTGCTTACTGGAAAGGCTAAGGTTGAAACCATGGTGGGAGGCTTCTCTGACTGTCCTAGGCCCCCCTCTAAATCCCACCCAGGCCTTTTAGGACATCTTCTCTTGGAGCCATGGACTACCAGGTAAATCCCCAAGTACTCTAAAGCCATCAGGCTGGGAGAAAGCCCAAGCGAGCTGTAGGGCCTCTGATCAACATGCTAGTTGGGTTCCTGGCTGATAGCCAGGTGCCAGAAGCCACTTTGGAAATGGATCCTCCAGCCCCTAGTGACACTACCAGTATAACAGATGAACTGCCCAGCAGAGCCCTCCCTGTGCTCCTGGTCCACAGAATCATAAGCCAAATAAAACGGTTGTTTTCAAAGTGTTCATTTGGGGGCAGCTTGTTGTATACCAATAAATACTCAGGGCAGCACTCAAAAATGTTTTTGGGATGAGTGAATACTTTCCTCTGCTAGTGATTCTAAGGGTGTCCCTGGAGTATTCAAGAGCTCTCAGGGGCTTTGCGTTGCTTGAGAAACAAAGTCTAGGGCTCTAGCTGGCATTCAAAATCCTCCGTCACTTGGCCTCATTCTGCATTTCAGACTTCATTGCTTGCTCTCCTCAGCATGGGTCCACCCTATGCTAAAGTTTGTTTGAGCTGTTTCCCAAACACAGAAATACTTTTCCAACATTGCGCCTTTATATATTCTGCTGTCTCCATCCAAAGGCTCATTCCTTCACATGCTTGTCCATGGGTCGTTATTCAACTCGCTCTTGAGACTTTGGTCAAATGCTTTCCTCTGTCTTCCCTGTTGGTACTGAGCTCTCCTTTCTGTGGCCCAGGTTTGTTTGCTGGCTTAACTCTTACTTCATCACTTACCCTGCTCTTCATTTCTTATCTTCTCTACTGCATTGTAAACTCTTTGCATAAGGCACTGAGGGGGAGGTACTGATAGATAACAGGGTTTACAAAAATTGTGTGGCTCACCAGGTATGCATCCCCAGATAGCCCGAGTTGAGATTTACCAGCACACTTGTGGCATGCATGGTGTCTCTCAAGCCAGGTATTTAAGTCCTTGAAGGAAGAACAGTTACAAGAAGCACAGACTCATGTCAGCTTGGATTGGGAACAATAACTGTGTCAATGTCTGTACAGCTTTGGGGAGGGTGTTTGCATCCTCTGAATTCCAGTTTCCTTAGTTAGAGATTAGACTCCTCCAATGAGAATTAGTGCAAAGGGTTTATTTAGCCCTATGCTTGGCATAAGCAACCAACTACTGATGCACACCTTGCTAATAGGTACAACAGAATAGTTGATCAATTCTGCTGTTACTTGACTGAGAGAATTCTTGCTCATCAATCAAAATTTACATATGCACCCTTCACACACACAGAAGAAGAAAGAACAAAGAAAAAGAGAACAGGGGAAAGAAGAGGGACAACAGAGACCACCTAGCCAACCCCGACTGCAGTTGCCTGTGCCAGGCAGATCTGTCTTCTCATCCAGTATATTGAGCACTGGACACTGTAATCTAAGCTCCGCTCCAGCCCTGACATTCCAAGAGCATTAAAGAAAAAGGATGAATCACCCCCTTCAAAATACCAATATAGGCCAGGCCCTCCCCCTACTGTCCCCATCCACCAGGCTAAGAGCTCTTAATACACAGCCAGCTTCCTCCTGCAGCTGCCACCAAACTTCAACCCCCTTTCCCAGGAGTCTCAGAAGCAAGACTGATAATGGGCCCCTGGCTTCCCCATCCCAACAGGGAACCAGATCCCCTTCCTTGGCTCTGGGGGCCATCATGTCCTCCAGGGAGGAGGACTTCCTGTGGGCCTTTGGTCCTAGCTTGCTTGTGTGCCTAGCATAGCAGGATGTTGAAAGGGTGGAAGGAAGCAATGAAGGAAAGAGTTGATGAGTGAATTTTCACAACCATGGTGGGAGGGGCGCGGCGGTGGGAACCTCACCATTCATTCTCTTCCAGGATTTGGGAACTGTCAATGTGCAAACATCTGCAAGAATTCTAAAGCTCCGTCCTGGGGAGGCAGGGCACCCCTTCAGCAGCTGCACAAATTCCTGGGCTGTCAAAGGCATGGAAGACGTGTAGATCAATGTCCTCCTTTTAGCAGACAGGCACGAGGTGACAGCAAGAGACAGCTCTCTTGCCTCTGTGCCCGGCACTCTCTCCTCCTTCCCGCGTGGATACTATTATTAGCGTTATAGTATTATCAACATTAATCATTGCGGGATGCAATGGCCACATGTGCTTCAGGCACGCGTCCCGGGACCAGCACCTTCCTGGTTTCCTTCCGGGACTGCCAGGATCCTGCCGGGTCTCCTCTTCGTGCCAGGAGCCGCGTCGCCGCGCCTGCCCTTTGGGTCTGTCATTCCGGGGGTCTGTGGCCCGTCACGTCTGCAGCCCGGCTCCTGCCCTGAAAACCGAGAAGCTCGCCGGCTGCGAGCGCGTTTTCCAAGTGGGCCAGGCGGGGAGGAGGGGCGCGGGCAGGCGGGCGGCGGCGGAGGAGGAGGGGGCGTCGGAGGGAAGACCTCGCATTGTAATCCAATGACATTGCCAGCGTGGGGGCGGGGACGCTGGCCCCGGCGCGCTCTCCTCTCCGAGTTTTGGCTGCCCGCCCAGCTGGGAATAACTCTCTTCGCATAATTCGCGTGTTTACCAGGCATGAAAATTCTTGCTTTCGGCTCCCCCCTTCTTCCCCGAGCCCCCTCCTCTCCCCTCCTCTCGCCTCCTCCGCCCCTCGCAAGTGAAACTCGGTCTAAAAAAATATTGGCCCCGGGGCGCAAAAAGTTTTGCATAAATTCATAAGTGATGAATGGCTGATTTTAACGTTATTTGGGTATTTGTCAGAATTTAACAAATATACACGGGGACGGCGGTTCATAAACTTAAAACATCTCAATATCCCCTTTCTTCTGGAAATAAATTACGTTTGTTTGCCCGGCTTGGAGTCTTAAGGTAGCCGACATTAGGAATATTTTAAAAGCCATCATCCATCGAGCATGTCTCCCAGGCGCCAGGAAGATTAAATGAAAGAATCATAAGATGGAGGTCTTTAACTTTTAATCCTTTTACAATGAAGCCTCAGATAGTCGCGGGGGCAGGGTGCCCTCTCTGGGGGGAATAATGCCGTTATTCCCCGGCTCTCAGTTAATGAATACCCTAGCGTCTGTCCCACGGCGGACGCAGCAGCGCGGGGAGGGGGCTCGGCTCCGGGCCGGGCTATTGAAACGCGGAGCCGCCGGGGCTGCTCGGGAGGGAAGAAAGCGCGGGGCTGGAGGGAGCGGGCCGGCGGGGGCGCAGGGACTGCGCTGGGTGCCCCGCGCAGGTTGGGAATTTAGCGTAGATTCGCCGGAACTCCGGGCTCTGTGGCGGGGAGTTCAGGGAGGCGACTGGGAGGGGGGTGTATGGTGCTGGTACAAGGAGAGGAGGTGGCAGGGTGGTGGGGAGGGAGCGAAAGAGAGCGACTTTGGAGTCCAAAATAAATAAAGGGAGCGGGGAGCGGTGTCAGGAAGCCGGCCCACGTGGAGCTGCGCGCACGGGCGCCACCGCGGGGAATCAGGGCAGAGGGACGCGCGCGACTTCAGCGCGGGTCCCAAGAAGTTGGCTTGGGAAGGGGTGGGATGATACCTGCAGGGCCCCCACAAAGCCCTCAGATTCATCCGAAAGCTCAAAGACCCCAATTCTGAATTGTTCTCCTTCCCCTCCCAACCAAGTGGCGTAGGTGTCCTGAGTGGGGGTGTGTGTGCGTGAGCGTACCCCCTTTCCAATAACAGACCTCAGAGGTAATAATTTCTATGCAAATCCCCACCCCTCGGAAACTTTGTGCCTCAGTCTTTCTGAGTGTAGGGGAGGCCAAGGCGAGGGTCACACTTCGCGATTATCTACCCCACTCAGCTCCCGCCCTGGCCTAGGATTTGACGAGGGGTGGGGTGGGGGCGCATGACCTGCGAAATCCCAAGGAATAGCCTCCTGATTCCCAGGGATCGCCTCGGTTCTCACCGCTCTTGCTTCCGGGAGTGGAAAGGGTTAACAGGGGCTAGATATTGAGGTGGGGGGTGCAAGGCGGGAGGGGTGGTGGGATCTGGGTGGGCTCATTCTGACCCCCTCCCCCCCATTCCTCGGGGGTCAAGTTTCAGCGGCACTCCGCCCCCAGGGTAGGTGTGAAAGACACGTGTCCCCATTGTGCAGGGCCTGTCAGGCAGGACAAAGCAGCCGCCCACCATCCCCCCCTGCCCCTCAGCCCAGCCTGGGGTCACCTCCAGGGGGCCGGCCTGGTGTCGAGGTCACTACAGGCCCCAGCTTTGGTGACTTAGGGGAAAAACGCTGGGAGACTGGGCAAAAGCCACGTGATTTGTAAAAGAGGGGTTTGAGGAAAAAGACACCCACCCTCACTGAGAAACTGTAATCACCACCATCATCCCACAGGACGGAGTTCGGGGTGATGAGACCCTTTCCCTGTGGGTGTAGTAGGCGCGGCATCCCCTACCCGCCCCTCCGGCGCACCCCCCCCCCCCATCAATCACCAACACAGAAACGCAGTGTGGAGCGCAGTCGGTTTTAGTGGTTTTCTTTAATCCTGGTCTGCACTTCTTTCTCATTTACTACACGGGATATTATAAAGAATAAATAGCAGATACTCTTAATTTACAATGATTAGGCATTCCATTTGTTCTCTATATTTACAATAACTGTAAAATAACATTGAACTCTATAGCTTCTTCGAGGTCCAAGGAAAAATCAAAACACTTTCCGAAGAATGGAAAATAGCTTTTAAAAAGTCCTTCTACAAAAGTTCTCCCTCTCTTTGTACTTTAAGAAAAAATAACTTTCCCCCCTGCTTCGCCATGCGAAGGGCACTGGAATATAAATAGCAGGTTAACATTATTAGCAACAACCAGAATAAGTCTCTCTTTTCTCTGTTCTTTTTTTTAACTTTTGCTTATTTTTTTTAAAAAATACAGTAGAAGCCGGTAACTTTTAACGTATAATACTGACCTTTTAATAAGTAAATTAAAACTGGGACCGTATATACACACACATATACATTCCTACACAGTTAAACAGTGCATTACATCAACCAGAAAGCTAGGTCTCCGTAGCCAGAAAAAAAAAAAGTTCATTGAAAACCCTCACTAGAGGGTGGTGGATCTGGTTGGAGGCGGTGTGGGGGCGTCGGTGGGGTTCCGTCAAGTGTCCGGGTGCGGGCAGGGGCCCCCGAGTTCTAGCATGAGCACTTGCACTCGGAAATGATGGGGTACTGGATGGGAATCCAGCCGCAGCGCTGGCCCCCGCGCCGCTGACAGCGCCACCGCAGCACGGTGAGGTGCACGGACTTGGACGGCTTGCACAGCATGCCCTCGGGGACGGAGCACGAGCGCTTGCTGAAGCAGCTGCCCACCTTCACGTAGCGCGGCCAGAAGCGGCTGCCCAGGTCGTTCCACGCGTACAGCACGGGGCAGAAGGTCTGCGACCACAGCCACATCTGTAACTTCCTCCGCAGCTTCTTGCTCAGGCGCTGCTTCTTGCCCTGGGCCAAGCCCTCGGAGAACTCCAGCCCTTTGATCTCGCTCGGCATGGCCCCCGACGGCCGCTGCCGCAGCAGCTGGTCCAGCTCGGCCAGGTCCTCGGCGCCCCCGGCTGCGCCCCCACCTCCGCCAGGCCGGTCCTCGGGGGGCGATGTGGCCATGAAGCCCGGGTCGTAGTGGCCCCCAAGCAGCGAGCGCAGCAGCGTCTCATTCAAATCCTTCTCCTTGGGGTCAAAGATAGGGTCCGGGTGCTCAATGAGGTCCACCAGGGGCAGGTTGTCGCTGGGAGCCGGGCGGATGTGGAGGTAGTGCTGGCTGCCGGCCGGCGCGGCGCGCAGCCCCAGGACCACCACCAGGGCGTAGAGGGTGACCCCCAGGCCGGGGCCGCGCTCCATGCCTCCGGCGCGCGCCCGGGGCTGCCGCTGCGTCCCGCGTCCCTCCGGAGGCGGCTCAGCCGAGGCGGGGCAGGCGCAGGGCCGGCCGCATCAGCCGCGGGGAGAAGCTCTTTGCGCGGCGCCGGCTCCCACCAGGGCGGAACGCAGGCGCCCGAGAGAGTTGGCTGCGACTCCTTGTTCGGGTCTACGCGGGAAGGCGGCCGCGGCGCTGCATCCGAAATCCCTCCAGGGCGACCTCGGGGCGCGGGGGGCGCCGGCTGCTTGTTGCCTTCCCTGGCCGGAGGCGGCGCGGGGCGCGGGGCGCGGGGTCGAGCTGCTCTGCGTCCTCCTCCTCCTCCTCCTCTGTTTCCTTCTCAGCGCTCGGCGCCTAGTCCTGCCGCTCCGCGCGGCGCGGCCCGAGCTGCTCCGGGTATGCCTCTGCTTGCGCCTCTCCGGGCTCCGCGGCCGGCGCTGCCCGGCGGACTCCAGCAGCGGCGGCGGCGGCGGCGTCCGCGCACGTTGGCACCGGTTTGTCTGTCTCACAGGGTCCAAGCCTTTAAATTTCCTGCACTTTCAGCTCCATCACCATGGAAACCACTGACTCTCTCGGCGTTGCCCCCTCCCCCTCCTTCCCCCCAAACAACAACCCCACCCCCCACTTCTCCACCCCCGAACGGCCGGGGCGGCACAGGCTCGGGGGAAGCCGCCTGCACTCGCGGCGGCGGCGGCGGCCTCGGCAGCGCCCAGGGCTGCGCCTGCCGGACCCAGATGCCCCGGGAGGCCGACAGCCCGGCTGCCCGCCGGGGCTCCCAGGCGGCGGCGGCGGCGACGGCGGCAGCGGTGGCGCTTGGCAGGTCTCCGCGCAATTTTCTCTCTCCCCCACCACCCACCCCCCTTCTCCTCCTCCTGCAAAATGCACCGCCCCCCTCCTTTCTCCTGGAGCAGTGCGACTGGGGCTCTAGGCGCCCCGCCAGGGCCCGTCCCAGGGAAAGCTCTCCGCGGCTCTGGAGCCGGGCTGGAGGGTGCAGCGCCGGGGTCGGGGAGGCTGAGGTGGGGCTGCGGGGCGAATCTCTCTCGCTGGGTGCTTTGCACGGAAGGGAGCGGCGGGAGGTGCCGGGGGCTCGCTTCTCAGCGCAGTTGAGAGCGAGAAATTGCTCCGTATGCGTGGAGCGTTTTCCCCGGTTGCGTCTTGCCTTCCTCTCTCCCGGGCTCCATCTAGGTCCCCTCTCCTCCAAACGCACACACACACACACACGCACACGCACACACCACACACACACGCCCCCACCCCCCACTATGCACTAAGAGCGTCCAAGAGCCGCAGCGTTGCGCAGCGTGATGTAATTCCTAGGAAGCACTCCTGCCTGTCTGCTCCCCGGGTCCACCAGTGGGTTCCGCTCTTCACCTTCTTCCTCCTCCTTGGCAGGGACTTGCACCCTGCGTGGCCCAGTCGCAGAGGCGCGTCCGGTTCGCCCGTGGCTCCCCTGGCCACCCGGCTTCGAGCGACCAGCGCTCGGCTCCCTGGGGGCGGCGCGCCCTCTGCTGGCCACCTGAGAGCCCTGCGCCCGGCGTGGACCTGCTGGGGGGCGACCCGAAGAGGTGGATTTGTCAGCCGCCCTCTCTGCCCCGCTTCGTTTTTGCTCTTGTGTCCCTGTTATGTATGTGTCTGCGTGTACTGATGGGTAGTCTGGTTTTGGATGTTTTCTCCAAGCTCTCCTGGTCTTGAATGTAAACAAACTTCCTGAGATTCCTCTCTAAGCCCCTCACATTTCATAAGAAAAGGAGCTGCAGCATAGGCGCTCGGTAAAACCTCCCTTGGTGGGCGGAGGGGGAACCAGGAGCAGAAAGGTGAGTTGTACTGCGGAGATCCGAGTCCTGGCCGCGGCCCACCCTGATTTAATAACTGTGTTGGCCTCGGGCAAGTCACTTTTGTGGCACTGCAAACGCTTCTGCATTAATCTCCATTCCATTTCTTTTCTGAGCCTACATTTCTTACATTGTGAATAAACCTGAGAGATGCTTTCTCTTTCAGAAGCGGCTTTCCAAAGATGACAGATGGGGACCGCAATGACACCTCCAGTTCATTGTCCTGTGGACAGAACGCTGAGCCAAAGGTTCAGAATCCAAACTCAATTTCTTTTGTGGTGGACATGACTGGAATCTGGAAAGAGCTGGAGACTTGGCCTGGTGGACTCAAGCCTTCACCAGGGCTCCAGTGAAGGCCACTTGGGAGGCTGAGTGACAGTCTTGCTCATCCCACTTCCTTTCTCAAAAACCTGGTTTTCTCTTCCCGCCTGACTTCCGCGTCCAACGATCTGAGCATCAGGCTAAGGAAAAAACACTTCGTTGTGTGGTAGAGTCTTTCTACTAAACATCAGCAATTTCCCAGCCGGGCGTGGTGGCGCATGCCTGTAATCCCAGCACTCGGGAGGCTGAGGCAGGAGGATTGTTGTGAGTTCAAGACCAGCCTGAGCTACAAAGTGAACTTAAGGCCAGCCTGAACTGCATAGTGAGACCCTGTCTCAAAAAGACAAAAAAAAAACAAAACAAAACAAAAAAAAAAA
>PVKA01019255.1:0-42386 GCA_004027165.1 Ctenomys sociabilis
TCTTTCCACGGTTTATTCAGGACCCCTATACAATACTACTTCTCCTGCTAGCTAGCTTTCTTGCTTTCTCCTTCCTCCTTCTCCTCTCTTCCTCCTCCTAGTCTCTCCTTCGGGAAGCCCGCTCATGGCTTTTGAACCAGTGGGCGTCCAACCCCGGAGTGCCACGTGGGCACAGCCGATAGGTCCAGGTACACGGAAGTAACGCCCTAGTCCTTAGCCTTAGCCAAAACGAGAAGTTATTTGCTATGGAGAGCATCCACCCCCAGGTGAGGATGAAAGAGGAAGCCAGCGCCGTCTTTAAGGTGTGGCTATGTCTTTAAGGTGTGGCTGTGTCTTTAAGGCGTGGCTACTCGCAGCTCTCTACAATCCTGACTTTAAAAAATATACTAAAGAGGAGAAAGACATGCTCATAAAGAGATATTCAATGAAGAGTGGTGTGGCAACAGAAATATTTCTTTTTTTCTTTTCTTTTTTTGCGGAACCAGGGATTGAACTCAGGCCCTTGCGCTTGCCAGGGAAGTGCTTATTCCACTGAGCCATCTCCTGGGCCCCAGAAATATTTCTAGAGGCATAGAAAATCCACACAGGTGAGGAGTGTGCTGGCGGTGGGACTGTACATCAGAGTCTCCGCGAAGCTGGTGCTCAGATTAAGCTAATTTATTAGCAAAAGCTCAAAGTTCTTTGAGGTTAAACATAGTTTTCAAAGGCACTAGTAAAGATTTTTGACAATACTAAAGAAAAATAATCATATTTATAAATAGCCACCCTTTATCAAGCGCCTTAAGTGCTGGTAATACACACTACATTTATCTCAAAATAATCTTCAGGGATTGACAACTCTGAGGGATTATTACTGACATTCGGTAGAGGGAGCTTAGGACCAGAGTGTCTGAAGAATTCAGACACTGCTGTACACAGTGAATGAATCAAAAGAAACTTTGTTGGCATGTTTTTCATTTTGCCTTGCTGCCTGAGTGTTAGAATATACATGTGCTACTAGTTACTCTTAAGTATGTCCTACACATAGTGCTGATGGTTTAATGGTTACACTTCAATTATTTATTTAGGCAGAACCAGGGACTGAAGTTTGGCCATTGTGCTTGCCAGGTAAGTGCTTATTCTACTGAACTGGCCCCTACATTTTATTTTATCAGAGAGATGCCTGTAGTTGACAATCCCCCACTGTAGGGGCTGAACTCCCAGAGAAAGCGCGCAGTCTGTGTTACATTTAAGGCCAGCTTTCATTGTAAATGTCTCCACAGACATATGGTGAGCAGAGTGAAGTGTTTTTGATTTTTTTTCCTCCAGATGCAAACTAGAAACATTCTACTTAGAGCCTACAGTGGTAAATCAATCTTGTCAACATGATTTTGATGGACAGCTGTCACTCGTCTACATTTTCTTATGTCACTGGGCTTCTTCTGGTGTGTAGAGGGTAGAACGGCCACGGGTCCTGGTTGGATATTAGGGTGTAAGTGCACTTCTTGCTTCCTGACCCGGATGTAAACACATCCTACAGTTCTCAGTGAAAGCTTCTAGGTGATGCTGCTGACTAGTGACGCTTCCAAAGCAAGATTTGAAACACATAGAGAATGTCTTTGTGGTGCAGAACTGCCTTGATCCTAAAGACTAACTGAAACAATTTATCAGAAGATAATTATTTGGTGCCTCTGAAGTACAGATGCTGCAAAGCACGAGATATGCGTGCAAAGAACTACAATCTCCACCTTCTAGGCACTTGTATTCCATAAGGAGCCATCCCCTACCCTCTATGTGGAGTGAGAAGGGAGGAGAGGGAAATTTATTATTTTTATTCTAATTTGCATTGCTTCAAATTTTTTTATTTTATGGCCTGCTCAGCCAGACCTGTGGGTGGGGCTGGCATGGCATGTGGTGCTTGGGATCGAACCATGGCCCCTGCACTTGCCTAAGCTTGCCTAAGCAGCACTGCTTCAAAGTTTTAACAAGGACTTATTATTTTTAAAAGTTATTTAAGCATAGTATACTTGTAATAGGGAAAAGCAATGCTTAACAGGTGTTAACATGATATTAAATTTCATATGAGGGCATCTTTTCTTGGGACTTTTCATTTGATTTGAAAACAAATAAAGATGCATTAATGATTATTTGGGGGAATATGTTAGATTTTTTACATTGAAATAATAGTTTTGGGTTCAGACTGATTGGTAGGTGGCAAGTGTGGAGGAAAGAAGAATGATTAGGAAGTTGGATAAGCTGGAAAAGTTGGGAATGAAGGAAATGGAGTGGTTTTGAGAAGATGGAATTATTGGGAAGCAAAGAAAAGAGAAGCCACAGATCTCTCCCTGCTTTTTGGTTTTGGATGTTGACATCATTTATGGAATTGAGAGCACAGCAGGCAGTTTTGTAGGTCAAAATGAGAATGTTGCCCCTTAGTTAAAAGAACACAACTCTTGCAAAGGCTGGAAACTTCCACTTCTTCTTATCCTTTTCTCTATTCTTGGTGGTGGAGAGACTTGGAAAAGAAAGACTTTTGGAACATTTGTCCATAAAAACTGAAAGGATCTGGGAATGGAAGAAACAAATTAAGGGTGAGAAGATGAATAAATGTTTAGCTGAAATTCAGGACCTTTGGAGAACTTTTGGAGAAACTCTTTGAAGAATTTTCTTCAAGCTAAAAATTTCCAATTACATTTTCATTCAGCAAGATAAATATGACTTCTCTACTATAAAGAATTCCTGTCCATTAAAGCATGTACCTGGGTTTTTATTCACTTAGCTCTATGGAATAAGATCAAAGCAATGACTAGGACTGGCTTCACATGCTGAAATTAAGATAAAGGACCAAATATCTTTTGAAGTACAAATGGGGTGTTCATTTTTGACTCAGGTTCTGTCCAAATGCATTATGCTTTGGAAAATTTTCCTATACTCATCAGACTAAAAACAATCCAAGTTTGATTCTATTCTGCATCTGACTTTTTTCTTTTCTTTTTTCTGCTTAAAACTATGAAAATATTGACATTGCTCTTAACAATTCAACTTTCTACTTATCTTCATAGGTTAAAGTAGACACTCAAGAAATTTGTCAATATGCTAACAAAGAATCAGGAAAAGGAAAGACACAGAGCTCAATAACACCAATTATTTGTGTCCAAATATTGTGTTTCTGCTCTTGCTAATCACTTTTATATTGATGATTATGTTAATTTTTCTCTTGCAGCATAGCAAATTACTTCTAAGCCTAGTGGCTGAAGCATGTTATTATCTCTTTTAGGAGAAGCCTCAATATCTTATGTTATAAACATCTCCTTAGTGTTATTGAAGTGTCTTCATGACATTGTAGTTAGCTTTTTTCACATTAAATGATCCTAGGAAGCACGACACAAGCTTTGATGTCTCTTATGACCTATTTTGGACATTAGCTCTATTTTTTATGCAATATCTTGATGTTTACCCAAGTCTTCTATGCAGTGTGGCGGCCACATCAGGGTACAAGTAGAAGGCAGAGGATGATAGAGGTTGACATGAATTCTGGCTTCCATATTAATGAAAACTATTTTTAAGTAAGTATTCTGGACAACTGAGATTATAAGTTCCATTAAACCCATCATTGTCATCCACTATTTCCATTAAGCATGCTGCTAGAAGTATGCTAAAGAAATTCAGTCACTAATGAGAACGCAGCATGTCTGGAAATGTAGATATTGTGAATTAGCATCACTTCAGCCATGAAGAGTAGTAGTTTACATGATTTCTGCTTCCATTTTTAACATACCCAGTGGCCTCTAAATTGAGAATTGCAGGTCTCCTTGTGATTCAGCTTTAATGGATGGTAGCAACATGTAAAGTCAGGGTTCAGCAAAACAGTTAATGGATGTATTTTCAGCAGATGGAAGTTGGAAAGGGACCAGTTGCACTTAGTCAAGAGTTTCTCCCCAGGAGAATTAAGACTTTGTTTCATAGAAAACAATGACTTCATCTCTTCCTATTTCCTAAAGTCTATAAAAAGCTACTCTATGAAAAGTGTAAGTATGTGTAAGAAGTCTCATCTCCCTTTAAAAAGTCTTCCTTGTTTCCTTTCTTTCTTTTCTTGGCTTCCAAAAATGCCACAACTTCTTTGAATATGATTAAATCCTAACACAACATGTGCCAACTTATAAACTTACTATTACTGTAGCTTGTTAACTTAGGAAGATGCCTTCTAAGTGTCCCATTATAAGTTAAAAAGTGCGTGAGGTACATAAGGGAAACTCAAAATAAGATGTGATGTAGGTCAGAGTTGGGCCTCTTGTATACTCTTTTTAGCAGCTTTTTTTAGTAACCTGAAAGGGAGTTACTACGTTCTGTAAACGCAGGGGCATTGCCAGCATTTGGGGGCATGTATGGAGATATTTCAAGCAGGGTGAATTCCATCTTTCTGGATCCAGAGAAAGTAGCAAGAAACTATGGGGGGAGGGGAGAAAAGCTATTGTAGACATTGTCAGCTTGTGCCATCCTGGGGATTGTATTAATTTGGTAATAATTTATATTTTTAATTTTTAATTTCTAAAGAGTAAAAAATAATATTAAAACAGAAAAATTATAAGTGATACCGAATTTCACTTACCAAAATAATATGAGTTTCACAATGTTTCTAGTAGTGTTGTTTTCTAAGTAGTTATTCATATTACCAGATATATACATGCAAAATTGGAAGAAGAAAAAAGAAATATATGATATTAAAAAGAAAAAAAGGATGAAAAATTAAAAGGAATCAAAACAAAACAAAAAAAATACACTCTTGAATTTAGAAAGGGATCCTGAAGATAGTCCTATTTTAGCTTTTTATTCCATCAAAGAATTTAAGTGCTAGTTATATTACAGAGCAGTTTTGATTTTACCACTTGAGGTGGTAAAATAAAAGAAAGAAAAAGAGGAAATATGAAATGGGCTATCTGGAGGGATAGCAAGGTTAACTAAATGACTGACACTATAGTGATTTTGCTTGCATTGATTACAAAAAATAGAGGTGTGACTAAATTCACTTTAACTTCAAGTTATTCCACAAGAAAAACCATACCTGCTGTTCTATTTTTATAGACAAAACAATGTAAATATGTCTCTTAACTTCTAATGGGAAGCTTATTCCTTCTTTGAAGGATTTCCTGCCCATTCTGTAGGTAGGATTTTTGTAAAATCCTCATAAAATATTAGCAATTCTTGGAGCATATTGATACAGTACAAAAGGAGTAAGCAGAATCACCTGGTTCTGCACCTTCAGGTAATTTAACCAAGGTCTATATGTGAGGACAGAATTTGGAAGTGTATTTAATAGCTACCTTTGATGTTCTATCTGGTGCAGTTTCCTCTGTAACATCAGCTTGGCCACTCATTCGCTGTTTTAAAAATAGGTATAATACTAATATCTTTGATGTTTATTAGAATAGACTGGGCAATGTTGCAGTAACAAGAAGCCCCCAAACACCACTGGTTTGAAACAGTAAGAGTTTAGTTTGAGTTTGCTTATCTTGAGTTTACTTATGGTCTACTTGGGTTCTGGTCTATGGTTTTACTTCAGGATACAGATTGACAGAGCCAACTCTGTCTGAGACATTGCATCTCTTATGTAAGTGGGAAAGAAAGCTATAGGAGTCTGTGGGCTAGATTTTAAAAGTTTCTTCTTGAAAAAGATTTACTTAAGCTCACATTTCACTGGGATAAACAAGTCATGTGGCTGATCCTTGTTTCAAAACAAAAAGGATATAAAATCCTAATTCAGAGAGAAGCTCCACAAGTTATCTGAGAAGGGGAGAGTAATATTTCAGGAAAGGGGATCAAATACATAAAACACTAATAAAATCTACCAAACTGACTCTAGTTGTAATGAGGCTAGGATGAAATAAAATGTAATAGTGCTTGTGAGTTTGTTAGAACAAACTGTATAGCTATGTAGCTCTATCATTATTACTAGTAGTAAAGGACTTATAGTGATAGACAAGGAACTGTACGTGTTAAATATTTATTCAGATAATGGGTAAAAGTAGCATCAAGGACACTGCTGTCTAAAAGGGGAGGTAGAATATCTGCAAAAATATAAGTGCTACAAGAGAATTATAGAAAATATTATGGTGATTCTATAGAAGAAACCATTTCATTTGGAGAAGTTGGGCTCCATATAGTTTGGATACCTTGAATCTTTTCCCAACAATATGCAGTGGTCAAATATGACAGTGGAGAGGACATGGACTCAGGCAGCATCTTAGCTTCATTGCAGTGCCTCAACTATCAACTGAGTCTAATGGAGGTGGTACCTGCGGAAACTCTTAGTGTGTTTGTCAAATTGTGGAGCTTCATGATAGAGCAGTAAGTAAATAAGTAAGCCATAGGCTTGTGGTCAATAGTGTGTAAATGTGAACCTGGAAAGAAGCTCAGAGGAAAATGATAGAGAAGGACCAAAGGAATAAATCCCATTATAAGCAAGGATAGAGTTTCTAGAATTGTACTAGTGAAAAAGATCTACATAAGGTTGTGGTCACTGCAGATTCTTTCCTTTACACATTAGGCCCTCACTTAACCTAACTCCTGTTTCTTTGATGCTTTTCTTTCACTCCATAAATCTTACTGCATCAATCCACTGCCTGCACAGACTGCACATTTGTGGCTAGAGACTACTCTCTAGCCAGCTGTGACACATTCACTGTCCCCATTTGAACTGTCTGCTTACAGAAAGTATTGTGTTTTCCCCCAAATCTGCTTATGCAGGTTGCACCTGAAATGATGTAATTTACTTAAATATTATATAGACTGCTAAAATATAAATGCAAAAGGAAGAGAACATTGCTTCCATAAAAAGTTAAGCTGGTAAAAAATATTTAAAAATTTAAGGATTCTGTTATGACCCCCCCTCCAACTTGGTGTGGCATCCTGGTGAGGAGAAAACTGTAACTCTTGGAACGAGACCCATTTGGATAGAAAAGTAGCTTCATCTGCTTGGCAACTGGGTGACTCAGTGTCTTGATATCCTTGTCTGTAAGACATAGCTTATAAATAGCTCTAATCTCATTATGCTGTTATGTGACTACGATGACTTGTGACACTAGCTACCCCGCCAAATTTCACAGGGCATACACCTGCATCAGACCCCTCTCACTTCCAACACTGGCCTTAAGTTTCAGGTCCCCCAGCTGCGTTCACATCGGAACAGCTGGCCATGAATTAGAGATTTTCACTAACTCCTAAGGCTTGGTGATTTGCTAAAATGACTCATAGAATTGTTCTCTGTGTGACTATAGTCTTTTTGTAACCACAAGATACAAATCAGAGCCAGTCAAATGGAAAGAGATGCATACAGTGAGATCCAGGATGTTCCCAAGGGTAAAGAGTCTGGTTCTTCTTGTTCTTCAGAGACCTGAACAGCATTACTCCCACCCAGAACATTTATTTACTGAAAGTACTCAAAAGTACTGCCAACTAGAGAAGCTTTTCAGTGTTACTTTTGTGCCCTGAATTTTTACAGGGGTTGTATTATGTAGGTGTGATTGACTGAATCCATCACTGTGTACACAGTGTAACTCAGCCCACAGCCTCCCTCCCCTGCCTGATATCAGGTGGGCTCACAGTACCAAGCCTCTGACTACATAGTTGGTCTTTGTGACCTGGCACCAAGACATTTCCTGGATGAAGAATACATTCTTTTCCTATCTCTATTCCTGTTCTTCTCTCTACTATGTCTCTACTGTGGTTTAAAGATTTTTTGGAATGATGTACATCTAAAAAAATTGCCTTGTGGGAAAGCCAATATTCCAATTCATTTCATGTTATTATTACCCATACCATTATTATTATGGTTATTAAGATCACTGAATCCTATAGCAATTTAAATGGCAGCATCATTATGGTAATAATGAATGTTAAAAGAGATAGTGAAAATGCTGTGAACTGTAAAAGTTCTTTTCTCTCTTTTCTGAGACAAAATACCCAACACCCAAATTAAGGAAGGAAGGGCTTATTTAGTGCACTGTTTGTGGAGGTTGCAGTCCATAATCAGTGGGCTTCTAGGCAGGCTGGCACCACACAAAAGCAATACTTCAAGGGAGGGGAGAAGACAGAAGAAGCAACAAGTGCCAAAAGTGGAAGAGAACAAGCATAATTTCCTTCTTATAATGTGAGAAGGTTACCCCTCCATCCAGGGTGGATGTAGCACTCACACCCATGATCTCAGCATTGGACCATGAATGAATCAAAAACTCTAGAAGCACCCCCATGACTGCATGAGGCTTTAGGGGGATATCTAGACACAAACATAGCAGCTGCTAAATATAGTTTTTTACCCAGTTTTCATTGTTTTTTAAAATAGGAATTTATTTATTTTTTTTTATTTTGAATCACAAATGAAATACTTTTATTCTAGATTTCATCTGTTTTATGTGTCTATACAGTATATATCTTGGAGAGGAGATTCTAAGGATACTAACTTTTTACTTTATAATTTTCTATACTTTATATTTTAAAGAATATATATTATATAACAGAATATAACAACAGATTATTAAACTAAATTAATTTATGAATTTTAAAATATAAAATTTTTATTAACCCTAAATTAATTTTAAATGAATTTACTTTAAAATCTCAATTTCCCCCCAAATTACTTACTTATGTTGTCTAGATTTATGAGGTAGTTTTGTTAGATAGATGGAGGCAGCCTGGGTTTAGGGCTTCTCATGCTTTCCCACACATCTCTTCATCTAGGGCGGAGCTGGGAAACAGAATTACTACCAAGGTTAACATACATTCAGGTGTTAGAAGATCCTTGATAATTTCAATCATAACTTGCTCTTCCAATAGGAATTTTTAGCTAGCAGTTACTAATCATAGAACTCACGCTGGACTCGATACCCATGATAAAAACTTTAATAGTCATGGCTATTGTGATGTCCGCATCTGTTTATCTACTCAGCTATGCCAGGTGCCACAGAAAAATTAAACTATCTAAATTAAAAATATTACAGTAAAAGGCACGTAGCCATTAATCCCCCTCAAAATACTTTTGCCTGCTTTGAACACACTTATTCCACTGCTCTTGCCATTGCTGGAATCAGTCCTGGAAGACCTCTTCTCTAAGTGTTTTTTGTTGCACTGTTATGGCTGCCTCAGAGTCATGCATTAATTGAAAACATTTACTTTTCGTGCTCTCTTTGTCTTTAGGCAAGACTCAGAAGTCACATGCTGTCAGGGCTGGTGAATAATAATGAGGACACGTGATAATGTTTTCATAGGCCTGCTTTTCTGTTGTGTGGCACTTAGTGACATCCATATTTTGATCACACTTTATAAAGATGTATGAAGAGGATTTCCAGAATGGCTTCAGAAAGTGGCAAGAACAGTCCACTAAAAACCATAAAAAAAAATCATTAAACTCTCTCAAACCCCCAAATCATGTTTACAGCTGTGCCTACCAAAGGCAAATGTAGTACTCTTGATGTTTTCACCCACAGAACATTTGGTATTTTTGTTTTTTAAGTGGCCCATAATACTTTGGTATTTGGAAATACTGGTATAGAATAGTAGTATGATAGATCCAGGTCTATCACCATGCACTAAGCTGAAGTCCAAATGTACTAAAGATCTAAACATTAAAACAGAAACACTAAATCTACTAAAAGAGAAAGTATGTAGAAATCTTGAAGACATAAAGGTAGACAGAAAGTTCATGAACAAATACCAAACTGCCTCGGAAATACTTTAAGAAATCAATGACTGGGATCTTATCTTATTGGGAAGTTTCTGCACATCAAAAGAAGTCACCAACAGAGTGAAAAGACAATCCAGAACTTGGGAGAAAATCTTAACCAACAATCACTCAGACAAAATACTCCTATCTAGAATATATAAAGAGCTAAAAAAATGAGGCCCCCACAATTTAAAGACCCAATCCAAAAAATGGGCATCTGAGATGAATATACACTTCTCAGAGAAAGAAATACTACTGGCAAATAAATACATGAAAAAATGTTACATAGCACTGCTCATTCCAGAAACGCAAGTTAAAACAACATTGAAATAGCATCTCACCCCAGAAAGAATAGTTGTCATAAAGAAATTAACTAATAACAGATGCTGGAGAGGCTGTGAGGACGAAGGAACCCTTCTCTACTGCTGGTGGGAATGTAGACCGGTGCAACCCATGTGGAAATCGGTGTGGAGACTCTCAGAAAACTAGGATTGGAAGGCCCATTCAATCCAGCTAGTCTGCTGAGAACTGAAAACATCACACCACAGTGATATGTGTGCACCCATGTTTACATAACAGCTCAATTTGTCATAGCCAAATTTGGAAACAACCCAAATGTCTATCACTTGAGAAATGGATAAAAAAAGATGTAGTATTTTTAAACAATGGAGCATTACTCAGCTATAAAGAAAGACAAATTTGAGGCCATTTTAGGTAAGTGGATGCAAATGGAGGCGATACAAGTGAAATAAATCAGACCCACCTGTGTAAATATTGTATTGTCTCCCTTGTGTAAGAACATGAAAGAATAAATAAAACCTGAGAAGTATAATAGATATAATAAAATGGAAGGAAATTGAACATAAGGAATAAACAGTGAAGATGAGGGAAAGGAAAAAAAAATAAGGAAAAAAGGAAAGGGGAAAAATCATGAAGTGTACGCACAGCACAGCTGAGATGACTTAGTACTAGTTTCCATCACTTTTTTTTTCTTTTGGCACCAAAATTCAAACTCATGACCTTATGCTTATGCAATGTAGTAACCATTGTTACTCGTTCTACAACCTTGTTTTGAAATTTTATACCAGTGCATTTTTGGTTTCTTTTGTTTTGCTTTATTTTGATAAAGGGTCTCGCTGTGGCACAGCTCAGCCTCGTACTGATCCTCCTGTCTAAGCCTCCCTGGCACTGGGGTCACAGGTGTGCCCCACCATGCTGGGTTTCAGAGGCTGGCTCTGTGCTCAGGACTTTGGGGCTAGCATGGCATGCAGTACCAGAGACCGAATACAGGTCCTTGTGCTTACCAGTCAGGCGTCTAGACCACTGAGCTATCTCCCGAGCTCCAATGTATTATGTATTTTTATCATAAAATCTTTTGCTCAGATTAACAAAGTTAGGTATGCAACATTGGTAAAATACTTGCCAGAGAAGCACTTATTCCACTGAACCATCTCCCAGGCCCCTTTAGTTTATTTTAAAGGGAGTATAATAATGATTCCTAAGACATTAGAAATGGTATACATTTAGATGTACAAGATGTGAGATATTCAGCCATGGTTTTTGTATTGTACATTGCTGTCTTCAGTGTAGTTATTCATATTACATATATTAGCATATAGGGTTACTGAACTTAAAAATTTTAGATCTTTTTTTTTTTTTTTTTTTTTTTGCGGAACCGGGGATTGAATTCAGGTGCTTGTGTTTGCCAGGGAAGCGCGTCTTCCACTGAGCCATCTCCCTGGCCCTGAAAATTTTAAGCACGTTTACTGAATTGTATATTGTTATCTTCAAAGTAGTTGCTCATATTACAATATATAGGCATGAAAAATTATTAAACAATATAGGCATAAACCTTTCTTTAGTCAAAAAATTTTAAAAATCTTTTGCTTAAACATTTTGTTCTGCTGGTAAATTTCAGCTATCTGGAAAATTAATTTATATGAAGCATCTCATTTCTTAACGGGCTAATGGAGGAGAGATGTGGCTGTGGTACGGAGGAAAGAGCATGATGATTGGAAAATTGGGGCCACTTAGTGACTTTGTTACACTGGATACAATTTTTCTATTTCTCTGAACCTATCTTTTCTCAGGTGTAAAATAGCAATGGGAATGCGTGCTTACAGGATTATTGTGAAAATAAAAAGAAATTAAATATATGAAATCGTCTAACACTAAGCTAGAAGACAAGGCTATAATAAAAGTTCATTAAAAATAGTTCATGATGGCTATGCAAAGACTGGAAAGTCCTTCTGTCATTTAATTTTTCTAAGCCTTCCTGTGCTTATGGTCAGCAGGTTTTTGTTGTAATCCGTGAAAGAGACAACGAGGCAAAACGTCCAAAAAGAAAGTAGCGCTTTATTTTAGCTGGTACCCAGCAGCATCCTCAGAGTCCAAGAGACAGAGAGGAGCCCCAAGCCAGAAAAGGCACATGAATTAAAACCCCAAAACCGCAAAACCACCCACCAAGCAAGCCAGTTTACAGAAGCCAATAGCAGATGTTAGCATGATTTAAAAATATGTGACCTTTTACAGAATTTGTCGGAACACATCTGGAGGAAGCCGTTAGACTAGGTGGGGTACACACTATGGTATGTTAACCCTATAAGGACAATGCGGTCTAACCATTGCCTGGGGAAAACATGTTATTACCTTTAGAAATTCTCGGAATCAGGGAACCAGGGCAGAGGTGAATCAGACAACCATATAATCTTCTCGGAACCAAGGCAAAAGCTAGTAGGGCAAAGAGAGTCAAACTGGAGTTGCTAGTATCAGAGTGTACAACTGGTAAGGTTATAGCAAGCCAACGCTTACAGAACAGGATGGAGGCGCTTTGGTCAGGTTATAACAGTTTTGAGTTTTGTTGTTTTAACATTCGAATTTATGTGCAACAGGGCCAAGCACAGAACGATGGTAGTAGGATGGTGATGTTTGAGAAAGATGGTTGAATCTTGCAGTTACTGTTGAATTTCTAGTGAGCAACTATACTGAGCATTGAGCGTGGAGGAAGGATTGCAAGGATGTTTGCATCAGAAGGAAGTCCTTTTTTTTTTTTTTTTTGTGTCTCCTTTTTTTTTCATTTATTTTTATTTTTTTAAAATACAAATGTCAATCAGACAGTTTCAAGACACCTTAACCATACACATTCGATGAATTAATACATTGCAAACTGTTTTCATAAGGTTTTGGTATTGTACAAGGTGCATACATGATATTATATTTACAGATATTATTTTAGCAGATATCTCTTATCAGTGAATTAAGAGTGTAGTTGCTTACTTATCTTATTTTTTATACCTGAATTATATCAAAAATTCAATAATTATTTACCTAGTGGATGACCATAGTACTAAAAGCCAACAAAGTATTCTGTCCAACCACCATTAGTGCAGATCTTGCCTCTCATAGAATTATGTAGAAGCACAGCATTATCTATCCCAACTGTACTGTCTATACACACACAGGATGATTTTTTCTTTCTACAACCCTTCCTTTGTCTACACCTGTCAAAAGTGGCTACTCCATTGACATTCAACTAACTTAGGTGCTTGAACTCGACAACACAATCCAACACAGTCCAGCATTCTACAACCATAGTGAGTTATTCAAAGAAATTGTCGACCATATCCATTTACAGCTCAGCTTAATATTATGGGCTCATGATGTATACTTCATTGTTATACTTTTCTGCTGGATGGCCAAGACCTAGGTAGATCAAGACTTACATACCAACACAAGAACTTTATATTTCTTATGTGGTCAGTGAAGTCCTCTCAGGATTGAGTCAGATAAGGCAAAGTGAATGGCATATGCTGCAGGATACTAATCAGCTTTTCTTCTGGATAGCTAACAACCTAAGATCACAAGTCAGAGTTGGAGAAATAGAAGAGCCACAAGGCTAGCCAACATTTTGGCCCTAGCCTTTCAAGGTCAGCAAAGACTCAGGACATAGGAGAACCTGTACTGCAAAATCATGAAACTCAGGTGAGCTCCAAATTTTCTGAACAAGGAGGTTATGGAGCCACAGAGGAAAGAGACTGAAGTTCTAAACTGTGCCTGGGGAGAGTCACATGAAGAGAAAACTTTCTCTCAGGCTCTCACAGAGAGCAATCTGGTCAAGCATTGGCCGTGACTCATCCACATGGATGACACAGACAAAGGAACTACAGAATAATGTACAGGACTACAAGGAAGTCCTTTAAAGTGCTGGTTAGGGGAAGTGGGCAGGAGGTAGGCGAGGCATGCCCCGCCCCAATTGGGAGGTGATGTCTTACATTTCTTGAAGGTCAGCAAGAAGGAAGAAAGGGAGAATGGACAGGGTATAGTTTCAAGAATCAAAACTCTTTCAAGTTCAGGCTCAGCTGGTAAATTACAGCGTGCTCCACTGGCCCAGGGTTCAACTACTTCAAGCCCCAGAAAAGGGAAGGGCCTTTATCTTCTTTGTCTTCCTCCAGACCTTACAATGAAGAGCCTTTGAAGTAATTCAAATCACCTTGAAAACCATGGGGTAGATCTTACAACGTAAAAAGAGATGGCATAAACAAATCTTTTCAGAAAACGGCCTCTCCTTCTCCAAGATGCCCTTAAGGCTGCTGCTATGAAAATGTTCTTTGCCTGTTTATGAAGGAAGTGTCTGATTCCTGAAGGCGCATTTAGCGAGCCGAGTTGAAGTGGTATAGCACTAACACAGCAAATGCACTTGGAGATTACAAGGCAAATCACCTCTCTGCATTTACAAGCTAAGAGCCCTTCCCAGGCGCTCTCTGGACAATCTACCTCAGTCCTTGTTTGCATTGCTCACCAACTGCCTTGCAGCTTGTCAGCCCTGTGTCCTCATCCCTCACAGTTTAATCGTATCTTGGCAATTTTCTGACTGATGAAATTGCCTGCTCTTTGTTTTCATTGAGGTGAAACAGTACCCAGTTAAGGCCCATTTCCAAGAGGAGGCAGAACGGCTGTTTATAAACCTCTTGTCAGACATGGCTTTTCCAAACCTTGTTGTGTTTTGAACGGTGTGGGGTCAACAGGGTCAAAAGTTAACTTTTTGTTTTTCCTCTTCATTTTGAGCTGTGTGTGAGACTGAAAGGTCCTCTGCAATCTGAGTTTTAAATATAACCCTGTTAGAGTCAGATTTATTTTGTTTTCAGATTTCGAACTTAATTTTGGCACCATTTCTGTTACATGGGGCTGAGGTTAAAAAAGAAAAGAATTTTTTAAGAATTGTAAGTTCCCCAACAAGAATGTAAATCCTTTAGAGGGAAAAACTCCATATAGATTAAAATAATATTTTTTTTCCGCTCTAGAGAGGTGTTCTGTAACCAAGCCTTATGCTAGACCAGGGTAGATCAAGATGAACCAGGGGCTGTTTGTAATTCAGGTTAAGGAGGTGCTGAGGTGCACATAAAATCCAGTGGTGGCAATAAGAAGTGTCAGGGGTGTCTCCTAAGCAAGTACAAGTGGCCAGTGGTCAGTCAAGAGGCTTAAGAGAGCTGTATCTCCCATCCTGCTTTGCGGACTGGAGACTTTTTAGTAAGTTGCTCCCAATAGAAGGGGAACAGCAGATGGGCAGTGTTGCCCAGTGAACTTTGTGTTTTGCTTTGTTTTTTTAATAGCTCAACTTGGGATAAAATTGATAGAAAATCAATCAGACTTGTCTAGATGCATCTCGACATATACATGCTCCTATGAAACCATCACCACAAAACCGTCTCCAAATATTTTTGTGTGTACCTTTGTGATTTTGGTCTTTCATCCTTTCTTTTCACCTATTCTCCAGTGACCATAGACCTGCTATTTATTGCTTTAGACTAGCTTGCGTTATCCAGAGCTCACAGAAATGGAATCATAGTGTTCATTTATTTTTCATCTCTTTTTTCAGTGAGCATAATGATTTTAATATCTGTCCACATCATCATATGCATCAGTGTTTTATTCCTTTTTATGTCTGAGTAGCATCTCACTGGAGGTACCACTTTGTTAATTTGTTTACTTGAACATTTGCATTCTTTCTAGTTGGTGGACATTTTTGCATTGTTTCCAGTTGTTAGCTACACAAACCAAAGTTGCTATAAATATTCCTGCCCAGAATTTTTCAAGAGGATATGCTTTCATTTCCTTTGGGTAAACACCTCAAAGTAGACAGAGAAAACCATTTGGTATAGATAAACTTAATTTTTAAAGAAATGACAACCTTGTTTTTAAAATTTGTATCATTTTACATTTTTCATTAGCAATGTAGGAGAATTTTGGTTCCTTCTCAATCTTCCCAGTATTTGTTATAAATTAGTCTTTTAAAAATTTTAGCCATTTCTGGGCCAGTGAAATAGTTCAGTGGTCTGAAGTACCCGCTTAGGCAAACTTAGGCAAGTATGAAGGGACCATTGTGTTTGATCCCGGGCACCACATGCAGCGCCAATCTCACCCCCATGGTGGGCTGAGCCAGCTAAAAATCAAAACAAAACAAAACAAAAAAACACCATAAAAAATTTTAGCCATTCTAATTTGTGTAGGGCTATCTCATTGTGTTATGAATCTTGTATTTCCTTAATGACTACTGCTGTTCATCATCTTTTCATTCATATATCTTATTTTTCTTTTAATTAGTGTCTAGATAAATCTTTTGCTTGTTTTAAAAAAATTAAGTTGTTTGCTTCTTATTATTGAGTTTTAAGATTTTCTTTCTTTTTTTTGTGTGTAACTGGGTATTGAACTCAGGCCCTTGTGCTTGCCAGGCAAGTGCTTATTCTACTGAGCCATCTCTCCAACACTGAGATTTTCATATGTATGTATCCCTTATCAGACAAATGATTTGCAAATAATTTGTCCTGGTTTGTGACCTTTAGGTTTCTTAACTGTAGGAGTCCCCTCCAGATTCTCATCTTGAAGTCAATATTTGTAATTCCAAAGATACGTTATTGGAATCTCACCAAGTTAATTCCAATATACCACTCCAAGTGCAACTCCCAGTGAACGTAAAGACACTAAAACATATTTATAATTATTGGGGAGCCATGAAGATGGCTTTCTGGAACAAAGAGCTGACCCAGGGACACACCCATGTTTTATTCAGTGGAGAAGTGGCTTGAGAAGAAGTGATTGAGAATTGTGGGAAGTAGGTGAGTACTGTGAGCTGAGCTAGGTGGGTGGCCTACATTTACCTTTGCCATGTGCAGAGAGGATATGCACAGAAAGTAATTTGCATTATTGAGATAGTATCTAATGTTTTTAGAGTCTGGTGCTTCAGCTCTGATGTAATCTTTCAAGCACCAGGAAGTCATAGCCACTATCTCAATGCTCCATTCCAGCTGGCAGCACTGAGCATGGGCTCTTCATCCTGTCTTGACCGGCTCATATTAAAGAATAGCAGGTGTAGGCTACCAGGGTAACATGCATGCCACCTTCAAAGACTATCATCAGCACCTCAGCAAGACCAATATACATTGCTTAAGACCAGTTGAAAGGACAAAGAGAAGTCCTAGCTTTGTACATATCAATACAAGGAAACAGGGTCAGGCTCTGCCAAAATGGAGTTAATTGCTCTCTTTTTTTTTTCAAGGAGAGCTGCTCAGATGGCCCTCCACACTTAACAGTATCTTTCAAAGAGCAGAGCCTTATAAGCTTGACAAATAGGATATAATAATTTGTTCATTTAGGGACTGTGTTTTCTGTGTATATAAAAAGTTTTGTCTAAGAAAAGATCTGAGATACTCTCTGTAAAGAGTTGGGCTTTATATTACATCTATGGTCCACTTTGAGTTAATTTTGTAGCTGATATTAGATACAGATGCAAGTTTTAATTTTTTTTCTTAATACTTCCACTTGTTCCAGCACAATTTTATGATAATAGAGCATGCTTTCTGTACTTAACTGCTTTTACATCTTTGCCAAAACTCAGTTGTTAATATATGTGTGGATCTATTTCTGCATTTAGTAATTGAGCTGTTCCATTGATTTGTTTCTCTTTCTGCCAGGGCTTATTGCCCTGGTCACTGACTTTATAATAGATCTTGACAGCACATAGTGTCAATTCCTCAATTCTTTTTTTCTTTGAAAATTTTTCTTTCTTTCTCCCTCCCTCTCTTCTTCCTTCCATTCCTTTCTTTCTTTATTCCTCTTGGTCCTTTGTATTTGTAGATGAATTCTGTAGTTTGTCAGTCTCCAAAAGAGTTTGCTAGAATTTTGGTTATGATTGTTTTGAGCTACAAATTGGGGAACACTGGAATCATATTAATCTGATTCATGAGAGTTCTATCTTTGCACTTAGACTTTTGACTTCTCTCAGCAGCATTTTGTAGTTTCAAGTGTTCAGGTCCTTTCTGTGTTGTGCAGCTTGGTTTACCTTGCTACATTTTGTATTTAATAAGTTTTAGAGAATAGACTTCATGTTTTGAAGAAGTTTTAGGGTGTAGCAAAATTGAGCAGGACACACAGAGTTCCCACACACTCCCCACCCCATCTGTGCCCAGTCTGACTTGCTTTGAATGTTCCATACCTCAGGGGAGCCTGTTAGGCCTGAGAAATCTATATTATTGTATTATCATCATTCAGAGTCCATAGCACACATTAAGAGCTCATTCCATGGGCTTTGATAAGTGTATAATGACATGCATCCATCATTATAGTATCATGAAGAGTAGTTTTGCTGCCCTAAACATCTTTTCTAGTGGTGCTTTTTTCTTTTGCATCCACTGGCAGCCATTCTTTTGCTTTCTTCATAGTTTTGCTTTTCCAGACTTTGTGTAGTTGGAACCATACAGTATGTAAACTTGGGGCGGAGGAGATGGCTCAGTAGAATAAGCATTTCCCTGGGAAGTGAAAGAAATGACTTTAATCCCCGGTTCCACCAAAAAAGAACATCGAAAAGTATCTTAACTCTTCTGAATGAAGTATCATATTACTAAATGAAAGTATCTCAACTTTCATTTAGTAATATGAATTTAAGGTTCCTTTATGTCTTTTCTTGGTGTGATAGCTTATTGATTTTTATCACTGAGTAATATTCCATTGTATTACCAGTTTATATACTTACCTATTGAAAGGTATCATGGTTTGTTCTAAGTTTGGGTAAATATGAATTATGCTTGCCTAAATATCTATGGGTAGATTTTTTTGTTTGTGGATATAATTTTCAGTTTACTTGGGGAGAAACTAAGGAATAAAACTTCTGTGTTATGTGGTAAAGGTATGTTTAATTATCTCAGAAATTGCAAAACTAGCTTCCAATGTGGCTGTAGCATCTTATATCAGGTTGCTGCTTCTCCACATCTTTTGCAGTACTTGATATTATCAGTGTTTTGGATTTTTGCCCTTTTAACAGGTGTATCATGATATTTCAGTTGTAATTCCTTAATGATTTATGATGTTGGATATCTCACCATATACTTATTGATCATCTGCAAATATTCATGTCTTTTATACATATTACTCAGATCTTTTATTCATTTAAAATCAGTTATTAATTTTGTTCATCATTGTTGAGTTTTAAGAGTTCTTTATGTATTTTAGATAGTATAATTTTATCAGATATGTGTTTTACAAATATGTTCTCCCAGTTTATGACTTATCTTCTCATTCACTTGAAATTTACTTTCACAGAGCACATATTTTAAATTCTAACAGTGTGAGGCTTATTAATTTTTTTCACAGATTATGCCTTTGGCTTTGAACCTACAAAAAGACATTGTCAAATCCAAGGTCATCTAGTTTTTCCCACATGTTATCTTTTTAGGAGATCTATTCATTTGTTTATTTGAGGCAGGGTCTTACTATGCTGTTCATGCTAGCACTGAACATATTATGTAGCTCAGATACTGATCTGATAAGCTTTTTAACTAACTCATCCATTCTAGTAACTTTTAAAATAACCCAGTAGATTGCTATGTGGACAGTAATTCCAATAATCATAAAAACTCAGTAGAAGACTCAAGTAGACCCTTAGCATATCCTCAGAGTTCTTCTTCTGTGTACCTATCTCTTTACCATCCTCCTTGGCTTTTCATGTTCCCAACAAATCAAGTGGACTGAGGTGGATTAACTAATGGTCAAGTTGTAGCACACAGCTGCCTTGACTCAGCTTGGTACTGGGTGTGAAGGTCCACCAGACGACTGTTGCCAACAGCACAAAAGGAGAACTGGAGGGTAGGGTGGTGTACTGTTGATTCTCCTAGAGAAGCTTTTATACTGATTTTCCTGATATGAACTTGGCTGTTCTCATCTCTGAAGATGATCTGGACCTTGCTGCCACTGAAGATGGCTATAGTTCTTTTCAGAAACTCTGGTCCTTACGTCATAACTTCCTGGCTCTAGCACAGATCCCTCAACCTGCTGGCACAGATCCTTCATCCCACTGGCACAGACTTTCTAGTCTCCACCACTGACCTATGGCCCTTCTCAGTGCAGATCCTTGATACAGACTTACTTAAGGCATTTCCATGGGCTCTAGGACTCCTGTAGGAATTCTGGAGGACATTGCAATGGCGTCTAGGTCTTCAGCTAAACTCATGCAGGACATCCTATGGGTCCAGGACCGTAGCTGAATTCTTTTAGTCTCTTGTGCATGGACAGATCTGTTGTACTTTCCTGCATTTGATTTTTGGAGTAAACATTATAATATAATTTAAAAGTTGCCTATTCCCTTGTAAATCCTGAGTATAATCTGGATTAATGTGCTCTGGCTGGATCCTTGCTTCCTGTGCTGTGATGTAGAAATGCTTTTCAGGGAGTAGGGATGTAGATATCCTGGAGAGCCATGCAGACTGTGTTTATAGCAGCACCATTCACAAGAACTAAGTCTTGGAAACAGCCTCTGTGTCCATCAGCAGATCCATGGATAAAGAAAAACATAATATTTTCATACATGGGTACTATTCTGCCATAAAGAAGGATAAGCTGGAGTCATTTGCAGGACATGACTCAATAAATGCATCTTGAGGTCATAATATTAAGTGAAATAAATCAGACATGAAAGCTTAAATGCTGCATAGTCTCTCTTATACGAGAGACTCAAAATATAGATAAAAAGCACAACAAAGGATAGATAATAGGAAATAGGGAGATCAATGTTCTGCCCATTGGAAGGGTATCAAGAGGTAGAGGTGCAGAAAAGGAAGGGAGAAGGAGGTGAGAAGAGAATTAGGGTGTATAATGCTCATGCAACAGTTTCCTATGAGGAGGTGATCATTATGTACTGTAAACATGCAATAATAAAAAATAAAAATCAAGGGCCAGTGAGATAGCTCAGTGGACAAAGTGCCTACTTAGGCAAGCGCAGGGATTGGGGTTCGATCTCTAGGCCCACTCTGAGTTGTGCTGAGCTGGCCATGGAGACTGGGCATGGTGGCACATGCCTGTAATCCTAGCACTAGGGAAGCTGAGACAGGAGGGTCACTGTGAGTCCAAGATGTGTAGAGAAACCCTGCACAACATAACTCTAAAAAATTGAAAATAAAAGTTTTATTCTAAAAGAAAAAAAAGAGAAGGAAGGCTGTGAGGCTGAACTTCTTTGTTACCTGCCCACAAGGATCACTGTCCTTCATTGCCTGGTATTCAGTTTCTTTAAGATTATTTTTCACATACTTTATCTGCTTTTTTAAGGAAAAAGTATTTGGTATTTCTTTGCCATTATTTATTTAACTATTCCCTTACCAGTGGGTATTTAGGTTGTTTCCTTTTTCTTCTTAACAAATAAATTTAATGAATATATGTCTAAATATCATCTCAATTGCAGTGGCTTTTGTACAGACAATGATTATTGAGATATGTCAAAATCTACTTAAAGACAGCAACATTTAGTTCCCATTATGTAATTAGAATTGTATGAGGCAGTGTATATAACCCCATTGAGAATTCTTAAAGAAATGATTTTCAAAACAACACATAATGTGAGAGAAGAGAAATTCATAGTCACACTCAGTTTATCCAATCCCTAAGAGGATTAGGAGTTGTGGGTAAGTAACATTTTGGATATCTGGAAGATAAAAATTACAATAAAATATGATACGACTTCAGTCTACTTACTGTACACTGAAATCATGAATATCCTATATTTTCCAATTCTAATGTAAATAGTAAAATTAAATAATTTAACATCTTATGATTTAAGAACAGCCTCACATATTTATGTTCTGTTGTGGGTGGGGGACATTGAGATCAATCAGGACTGGCAAAGGCCCTTAGGGTTTTATAGCTGAATTTGTCATGGACTTGCGTACACCTAGTACAATGTGCCTTCTTATTGTACTCTTGTAGAGCACATTTCAGGTATGGGTTCATATTAGTTATGAGAGTCTGCCCCTTCAGAGTGATTTATATTCCTGTTCCTCTATTCTCCTGAGATCATTAGTTCCTAAAGGGCAAGGATGCTGTGTTCTTTAACTCCTAGCTAAGTGCTGGATATGATTAATTAAATCAGATGTGCAAAGGGACTTGGGAGGGTCAGAAATTTCAAAACTCCTTTGGATGAGTTGGGATATACTTAAAAATTTAATTTACAAAACTATTGGTAATGTTAACAGCTTGATGTGAAAGCCACACATCTAACTCTCAAACGTGTCTTTGTACTTATGGCTAGTTCAGAAATGTGAATATGGACCTGGAAGAACATGCAAAGGGTGAGAGATAAATTAAAGGAGGTCTCCAGCAACCACAAGGATGAAGGCATTCTTCTGGGGACTCAGGTTTCTCTCAGTGTTTGTCCTTGTTGGTCTACTGAACTTCTTTCATTTTAGGCTGTTAAGATTTTTAGTGCATTTTTTGAAAGGAAAAAGAAGTCTAGTTTTGGTTGTTTTGGATCTTCTTTCCCATTTAATATATTGTCGCAAAACCAAAGAGAGAAACACTTAAAGCTAAATGAATAAATATATATATCGGGTACTTACTCTTCAAATGTCACTTTGCTGGGGAAACTCAGGCTTTACTTTTTGAAATGTTGATTACCTAACCATAGTTTATTTCCTCTGAAATAGAATTTTCTTCAGGGGTTAAGATCATAAGCCCCAGAAGAATAAGATGGAAATTAAACTGTAAAGCACTTCTCAGATGTTTTCTTGACACTATAAATAATTCTTATTTGGCCATTTGAAAACTGATTGTAGAAGAAGCATAGCCCATGTGTAGCATGAGAATATTTTCCAGAACACTGGCCACACCTGGATAGAATTAACCTCTGAATTTAAATATTATTCATAATTTATGATTGCCATCCTTGTCCAGTTTTCAAGAAAGATTGATTTAAGAGTGAAATATTTTCCTCTTGTCTTTATATGCATTGAAACAGTTGTGTTATAAAAATAAAATGGATGAGGGATAGCTAGATCTATGTTTTCTGCATGGATTACTGATATACCCCAGGGACTGGTTTGACATAGGTTATAGGAACAGTGTACTGAAGAAGAGAAAAGTATTATAAGACATATGTTGGTATTGCTTCCAAGGTTTTGAGTGTATAGGGGAAAAAAATTTTAGGCAAAATAGTGAAGAATACTGAGCTAAATACAGCTTTTTTAATCTGCTGACCTCTAAATGCAAGAAAATTCATTGTGGAATGTGTATTCTTTGACAAATTTTCTTTCCTGATATATTTGGTATATAGTTAATTTTATGAACTGCTTAAAATATAACAGCTTTCTATTTGGTAACTCTTCCAATAAGTCAGTAACAACTGAATCTAGACTCTGAATAAAAGGATAATAAAGACAAGATAATTTAAAAGTAAGTTCCTTAAATGATGGAAATGGATTATTTCAACATATTCTTTTTCTGCCAATGCACTGAACAACACACTGAAGTGGGAGTATCTAGGTGTGATTCCTGCAAGGTATGGAGAAATAGAGCCACAGTGTCATAGACGTTGTGTATGTGTACTTGAGAGTGTGAACAAGGATAAAGACATTTTAGTGATGACTGGCACAATGTAATTTAAATATTTATTCAATTTCCTTTCTTTGGAATAAAGAAATCTGTTATCAAACACTTCAAAACTCTGTGTACTACTTTATTCCTGATTTCTACTGTATATATAACATTGAGGTGAGAAATTAGTACTCTGATTAAAAAAAATCTTATTAACTTAAATATTTAGATTTTAACCAATTGAATGAAGGGGATCCTGGCTTGAGTCCTTTGGTTTCATCAGTTCACCTCCATTTGCATTAGTCCCCTGGACGGTCAGTCAAAGTCAGTGGCATCATCTGGTTTATGCATCAGGTCAGGAGAGATTACTGATTTTCATTTTCTTTCTTTCTTTCTTTCTTTCTTTCTTTCTTTCTTTCTTTCTTTCTTTCTTTCTTTCTTTCTTTCTTTCTCTCTCTCTCTCTCTCTCTCTCTCTTTTTCTTCACTTCTTCCTTCCTTCCTTCCTTCCTTCCTTCCTTCCTTCCTTCCTTCCTTCCTTCCTTCCTTCCTTCCTTCTTTCTTTTGTTTTTTGTGGAACCAGGGATTGAACTCAGGCCCTTGCACTTGCCAGATAAGCGCTTATTCTACTGAGCCATCTCCCCAGCCCTTGATCACTGATTTTCAGAGGATGACCAATTGAAGCCCTGGATTTCTCTGGGTGTACCTTAGGTGTTGTCAAAATGAAGCAAATGGGCAGCTCCTTTCTTTACCCAGGCTTGAGCTAGTGCACTTCCATGTTTATTTGTTTTATTTACTGGGGCTCTATAAAAAGTCTTTTTTTTTTTTTGGAAAAAAGAAGATATTTGCAAGGCCATGATGTAGATCATCAACTGAGGCTTAAAAAAAAAAAAAAAAAAAACTCTTTTCCTATTAAAAATTCATCCATGGGTAAAAATTAAATATAAATGGAGCTACCTATAAAATCAGCACCAAAAGCACTATAATAATTCATAATTGCTATAGTTATTAATAGCATATCATTAATGATGCACACTAAGGGATGTAGCACAGGAACAATAAATTATAGGTTATGTCTAATTCTCTTTACCTCTCTCCAACTATTTCTTCTCATTTTAGAAAGCAGATAGAAAAGCAAGTGAGTGAGAGGATAATCCTGAATCTGTTCTAATTTATCTAAGAAGGTAAATCATGAGTATGACTGTCAGTTTAATTATTACTATTAAAATTATTCCAACACTACTCATTGTACTAATAACATCATAATGATTGAGAATTTTGTATGATAAGGAACAGCAAAATACTACAGTGATTTTAAAATATGAAATTTCTGGATTGCAAGGGACAGTATTCCACTTCAGTTTTTGAGGTAAAAAAGTCTTTGATCTGTATTTCTTTTAAAAATCATAATCCCCATAGAAGAAAACTTACATAGCAAGAAGGAAACATCCTTGGAAGATGACTAGCGAGTTTGCCTCACAGAATTGGTGTGAGACTCTCACAAATCCTGGGGGAGCCACGAAGGCCCCCTTCCTCTCCTGGAGAGAAAGGGAGGAGGAAGCATGGCTGGGAGTGCTGCTGTCGGCTAGTAAGGCAGACCATTCACTGAAATGAAATCAAAGCAGAATTTCATGGAGACCTGCAGGAAAGTGAAGTTCACAATCAATCCACTTACAACCAAGTAGATGGGGACTTGTGCAGTTGCTGGAACTGAGTAGGCCAAGGCTGTGACTTTAGGATCATGAGTGACTGATTTCCACTAAAACTGTTGTAGACTCACAGAGCCGGCATGCTGGGTTCACAGGGCAAGTGAGCTCAGCCTGGTGGACATTACTCAGAACAATGATGAGTGGGGAATACCTCCAATCCACCCCAACCCCCTTGGTGACTATGGGTCTGTTGGTAGAGTAGGAAGTTAAGAGGTGAAAATTTCAGGAGGAAAAATCTTCTAGGGCTGGGGAGATAGCTCAGATCCAGGTTTGAACCCTGGTACTGCATGTGCCATCCCAGGATGGCTGTGCTGTGTGGGCCACAGAAACCAGGCATATCCAAACTCTGGGGAGGCTAAAAACAAGAGGATCACTACAAGGCTGAGCTTCATAGTAAGACCCTACACCAAACAAACAAACAAACAAATAAATAAATAAAAAATTTTCTTTAATAGGAAATGTTTCTAGACCTCTCATCTTTAGAACCAATATTTTTAAACACTTCCTGAGTTGGTACTTCCTGCAGCACATGGCTAATCCAATACACTTAGATTGGTAGCACTCTTTCTGTAACATTATCAATCAATATTCATTTTTAATGGCTGGCCAGATAGCTCAGTGGATTAAAGTGCCTACTTATGCAGAGTATAGGGACCAGAGTTTGACCCCTGGCACCACAAGCCATGCCGGCCCTGACCCTAAGGCACACTGAGACAGAGACTGAGACTGGGTTTGGTGGCATGCACCTGTAATCCCAGCACTTGGGAAGCTGAAAACAGGAGGATCGCTAGGAGTCAAATCTAGTAGTGAGGTCCTCTAGACCCTGTACCAAATACATTTTTTAAAAAGTTATTTTTAAAGGACAAACTAAGGGTTGAGAAACTTCAAGCCCCTGAAATCACTAAATGGATTTTAATCCCTCTGCTGGAAGTTTTTCTTCAAAAATGTGAGAAGACTTGTCTAAGATATGTTATAACAAGTGCATGCTATGTGTGGAAGAGAAGGAAACAGCTCACAGGCATGAAGAGAGCTTTCTCTAGGTATAACGTGTGGCCCTCATCCAAAATACATGTTACATTTTTGAGAATGGGGCATTATCATTGTGAACTTCAGCTTCAGGGTATCTAGAAAACAGGCCAAGGTGGAGCTGGGTGTCTGCTTGCCTGGAGTGTACTTTTGGTAGAGGAGGAGGAAGAGGCCTGGCCTTGCTGCACTGACAGCAAGCTTGTTTGTTTCTTGCCTGCCAGGATTTGCATTTTACTTAGGAGAGCCTGAATTTAGCAACACCGACCATGTGTATATGGCAGTGGAACGCTGATCCACACAAGGAGGCCAGAAACCAGACCACAGTGTCTTGGTAGTCAGCTCAGGAGGCCAAACCACAACGGCTTAGGCAACAAATCCAGGGAGCCAAACCACAGCCAATGCAACTCCAGCAGTGAGAATATTTTTAGTGACTATCAATTTCCTTCTGTTTCTCCCAACTTCTAACTCAGGGCCAATCATTGAAAGACAATCTGCTCTCTGAACCAATTGCATAGGATGCTCTATTGCTAGGCAGCCTGCCTCCACTTTTCCATGGCAACAGTCTCCATTCAGAGCACACCAGAAACTTTCCTTTCTCTTCCACCCCACTGTCTGCCTTTGAGTCTCTGCTCTATGCAAATGAAATGAAAGGGCTGACTCTCTTGATGTAGCAATCTCTGAATAAATAACCTGCTTGTTTTCACCTACTTACACATTCTATAGTGTGTATGGTTGTTCTTATGAAACAGTGATGTTTAGTGTATTCAACTACCTGTGAATAAAATGACTGCACCACCATGGGACTGTTTTATTCATGTATCCCTGATGTGTTTCAAAGTCCTACTTCGAGAACCAATGATTTTGGAGTCACAGGATCTTTTAAAAAATAATTTTATTTGGGTATAATTTATGTACCATATAATTTACTCAGTGAAAATGCATGGTTCAATTATTTTCAGTAAATGCATGTGTTGTTCCACCATTACCAATGCACAGTTTTGAAAAATTTTATCACCCAAAATTTTCCTCATGACTACTTGCATTTTTCTGTTTTCAGTCCCTCACATTAATCTCTAGATAATCGAATTTTCTAGAAATTTAATATAAGTGGCATTTTAAAAAGTTAGTCATTTGTGTCTGCTCTTTCCAGTTGGCACAGTATTTTTAATGTTCATCCATGTTGTAGTGATACAGAGGGATAAAACCCCCAATCTGAAAGATACCTGGGATGAGTTCGTGTTCTCTAAAACCAGCGAATGAATTTTATGATCGATGGAGGAGCAGAATATACTTTCTGTTATATGGTTTTGTCTCAGAAAGGGACGGAAGAGGACCCAAGTAGGTTGCCTGAGAATCCGCTTTTTCTAAGACTTTTTATAGGACAGAATCATGTGATGAAGAGGGTCTCAGATGGAAAACATGGGAACTTGTACATGAGGTAGTACCAATGTAGATTGGTACCAAGCCAACCAATAAGATTACAAGCACAATTTCTCAAGTAAAATTAATTAAATCCAGGACAGAATGGGGCAGTGATCATGTAGCAAGTGGATATGAATATAGAACAGTGGCTTAACCTGTAGGGGTTGGGTTAGTGACTGTTCCTGGTTTCCTCAAGGTGATTATTAATCCTGGATGCTTATCTTTAGGTCTGGCTCACAGTAGGAGTGTCTGTCTCTCTCACTTGAGGGCCTAGCTCTGTCTGGCTGCCTATGATATACATATTTAACTCAGTTGCCTCTAGCAGTAACACATGTATCAGAAGTTTGTTTCTATTATTGCTACTGTGTAGTATTCTAAACTATGTTTATTCATTTGCCAGGTCATTTAATATTTGACTTAAATTTCTGGGCTGTCATGAATAAAGCTGATGCAGATATTCACAAGTAAGTATTTTTTTTGTTTTTTTTTGGTATCAGGAGTCAAACTCAGGACTTTGTGCTTGTACGGCAGGTGCTATGTCACTGAGCTATATCCCCAGCCCTTCACTTACATGTCTTTGTATGAATTTCATTTGTCTTGGGTGTATGGAAGACATCAAATTATTAGATCATACAGTAAATATGTGTTTAACTTTTCAAGAAATTGCCAAATTGCTTTCCATTTTCCATTCTGACCACCAAAGTATGAGGTTTTAGCCTTACTATATCTATTCCAATACTTGTTATTCTCTTTTTAATGATAGTCACTTTAGTATTAACTTGTATTTTGCTAGTAACTTACAACATTGAGCATCTTTTATGTGTTTGTTAGCCACTCATATATCTTATTTAGTGAAATATTTAGACCTTTGTCCATTTTTAAGATAGATTTTATTTAATTTTTAGTTTTTTATGTAACTTGCATACAGATTCTTTAGCAGATATTACTTGCAAATATGTTCTCCTAGTCTGGTTTATATTTCATTTCTTATTTTTTATATTTGTTTATTTTATTTTATTGAGAAACAAATAGCAATGAGACAATTTCAAAACTGATTAATAGGACAGTTTCAATCATTAATACCTTGTACATTGTTATCTTCTTAGTGGTTATCTATAGTACAAGAAGCAGACAAGATATCCTGTCCAAACACTATTAGTACAAGTCTTTCTTCCCACTGAATTAAGAGAAAGTAGCTGTATATCTATCCCAACTATTCTGTATATACAAACACAAAATGGTCCTGCCTTTGTATCCCTTTTTTTTTTTTTTTTTTGTTTAGTCCTGCCAGAGATAGGTAGTCCATTGGTATGTAAATACTATACGTGTGTGAATTAAGCAAAACAATCCAACACAGTCCAGCAATCCACAACAATAGTAGGTTATCCACAGAAGTTGTTGACTTGAGCCTTTTGCAGCTCAGCATATTATTATGGCTTTCCTTTATATACCTCATTTTAATACTTTTCTGCTGGATGGTTAAGACCAAGATAAAGCAAGACCTATATAACAAGAAATGTAACTTTTGTATCTGAGAAGGTCAGTCAAGTCCCCTCAGGGTTTATCCTGTAACCCTGCACTGCACTTTGTAGATCCTTCGTCAGTGTCAGCCATGTGGGTAAGTCATGGCCATTGCTTGACCAATTTGCTGTGAAAGCCTGAGAGAATGTTTTCTCTCCATATGACTCTCCTTAGGCACACTATACATCATCGATCACATTCCTGTGTGGCTGCATAATCTCCTTGATCAGAAAATTTGGTACATGATGTTACAGTATAGATTCTCCTATGTCCTGAGTCTTCACTGACCTTGAAAGGCTAGGGCCAAAATGTTGGTTGACCTTGCAGCCCTTCCTTTTCTCCAAGTTTTGATCTGAAAACTTTGGTTGTTAACCCTCCAGAAGAGAAGCTTATTATTACCCTCCAAACAAATGCAGTTTGGTTTACTCTAACTGTCTAAATATCAAACATCTTAGGCATAACATGGAATAGGTATTTTCCATCAAGTATTGATATGTTATGCTTAAGTTCCTACAGAATAAGAAGAAAAAATAATTAAAAAAATAGGAATAAGTACATATTTTTACACAGAAATATAGAAATCTAACTATACACAGCACTGTAGCAGGACAGTCCTGTGACTTTTTTTCCTTGTGTCTTTTTTCATTTATTACCATTTATTTAAAAAAAATTACTTGAGAGACAGTATGGTAATAATTGGCATGTCATGACAAGAAGTACATATTTAGAAGACCAGAATGACAGGCATTTCAATCGTGACCCTTCTATTACACATTGATATCGTAAGTGCAGTTGTATTTCATTTCTTAAATACATCTTTTTTAAAATGTAAAGGTTTAGATGTTGATGACATTAAATTTTATCAATTTTTTCTTTAATTACCATGTTTTGCTGTTGTTTTAAAGAAATCCTTGCCTTACTCAAGACCACAAGATGTTCTATATTTTTGTTAATCTAAAATCAAGTTTTATAGCTTAGCTTTTGTATTTAAATCTGCGATCCACTGTGAACCGGTTTCTGAACAGTGTGTGAAGTCAGGCCTATGTGTACTTTTTGTTCATGAATATCCAATTGTCCTGTCACTGTTTGTTGAAAAGATTATGCTTTTCCTCACTGAACTAGCTGGACATCTTTGTTGAAAACCACTGGACTATGAATGAAGGGGTTAATTTCCAGATATTCTGATCTATTTCATTGATCTAAATCACACTGTCTCAGGTACAATAATTTTATAGTAAGTTGTACAGTCAAGCAGACTAAGTCATCCAACTTTTTTTTTTTTTTTCTCAAATTGTTTTGGCTAGGCTAGGTCTATGCATTTTAGTCAGTTACCTATGTATCCAGTCTTCCAAGCTGCTTTAGCATGAAAAGTCTCAGCCTAGTGGTGCAGGTTGGTAGAGCATCAACAGTGCTCCATACCTGGGTAGGAGCAGCCATAAGTAACAACTCTATGCAGCCAGATCTCTTACGCCTGCTTGCACAGGTGGCAAAGAAGTAATGATCCCCTGGGCTGGACACCCCCTATAGAACTTCGGAGCATCTCATTAGCAGATCTGAAAAAATGATGGTTGAGATAATTGGGCACTCACCCCTTTCAAAGCACATTTTTTTTTTTTTTTTTTAACAGAGGAAATACTGATTTTTTTTTTCAAGTGATAATAATACTTAAGCCATCTCCAGATATGTAGGAACTGGTAGAAGCACTTTACACAGATAACCAGAATTGTACAAAAAAATAGTATGGTTACTTCTTCTGTTGTATCAATGAAGAAACTGAAGTTCAGAGAAGCTAGGTAAAGTATATTATGAACCAATGCCAGGGTTAGTGCGCAAACCCAGGATTTTGGACTTTACATTACCTGAAGATATTCTGTTGTATACTTCTTACCTGTCCTTTGAGACACACTGAAAGAAGGAGAAAGTACTCAAGAGGACATATAAGAGGAGGCTGACAGGCTAGTTTCAGGAAAGGGTTAACACCAGCAGCCTGAGACATAAAAGAATTTCTTGCTAGGTTGGTTCTTGGCTGGCATGGAGAGACTTGGATTCTGGAAAGTTCACACCACCTTACTAATACGAGGGCTCATTGTTCCCAGACTGTACAATGTGGTTCATAACTGAACACTGCTGCTCACTGTGTTCCTTCTGGAAAAACACCGTTTTCCTTCTGGGAACCTAAGAACTTGGTACACCCTCGGCAGAGCATGCTTATGTGAACAACCTCAATAAAAACAGCCTCTAATGAACTTGCTGGGCAAACAGCATTTCCCACCTGCTGTTGATTCAACACTGGGGGAATTGAGTGCATCCTGTGTGAGAGGAAAAGACCAGGGAGGATTCTTGGTTTGTATCCAGCTTCCTCTGGCCTTTGCCCTATGCACATTTTTCCTTTGCTAATTTTGATTTTCAATCTTTTTTGTTATAATACACCTTAGATATGAGTAGGACTATATGCTGGATCTTGTGATCTCTTCTAGCATTTGGTATATTCTTTGAAAAATACCCGAATAGGAAATTAATTAGAAATTTCAAGTGAAGAAAATAAAAGCTATGTGGAAAATTTGGAAATGATCATTACAATTCAGAGTAAAGTGGATGAGTGGTTGCACAAATGGAGATATCTTCAATATTAAGGTCATATTTACAGGCAGAAGGGTGAACTTTATTTTAGCAACAGAGAAAATAATTGCTTTAGATTTAAAGTGATCATTTTCAAAATATCACTTGCAATAGTTGATGCAATGTGTCAAGTTGAGAAGTTTAGAAGTTTAACTGCTCAGCAGGGTTCCAGGGTCCTCACTTTGTAAGCCTTCTCATCCTGCGCAAGAGAAGGGCATAGACGGTGTGAGGGCTCCATCCACCCTGGCGGACAATAGCTTTCCTTCTAGAGAAAAGAGGAAAAGATGCTTACTCTCCCCCCTTTGCTGTTGATGCCTTTGCTGTCTTCTGCTGCCATAAAGTGTTGCCCCTGTGTCATGCCACTGTGTCTTGAAACCTCCATGAACTGTGAGCTAAATAATCCCTTCTGACCTTAATTTTGGGGTCCCAGCAATGAGAGAAAAGTAAACAAAACACCCTGTCAAATTGAATAATGCCTGTCAATAATTTTTTTTTTTCAGAACTAGGGATTGAACTCAGGCCCTTGGCTTGCCAAACAAGCACTTATTCTACTGGGCTATCTCCCGGCCCCACACTATCAATATTAAAAGACTAATAAGTAGAGAATACAAACTGCTAAAAAGAAGCCATATATGGTTTAGTAAAATATATAGTACATTTTTATTTTATATGCTTTAATGGAAGAAAAAGAATTATAAGTATGTAAGTGTATATTAGTGTTAAAAATAAAGGTTTCTAAATTTAATAATAGATTTTAAGGACCAAATGATTTATTTTATGTTAAACTACAAATTGCAAGAAAATGTAAGGTGTTGCTATTTGCTGCTGACTATGGAACATATGCACACCATATGTTCACATATGTAAACTTGTGCCAATGCCCATTCTATAAACCAGGGGAATTTCATAAGATGTGTTGCAGTAGGTTGTTACAAACCAAGATTAGCAAAGGAGAAATGTACATAGGGCAACGTCCAGAGGAAGCCAGGCACAAACCTCCAAGAATCTTTTTATCCTACTCTCTCACTAGAGGTACCCTCCAGTGTTGAATCCTAACAGCAGGCAGGCCGGAATTATATTTAGTTTTTGGTCTTTAAAAAAGTTAGAGTGCTTTCCTGGCCTCCAGTGAAGGGGGAGGAAGGATTGCTTTCAGAGTCACAGATCCAATGGTGAGGATCATTCCAACCTTAATTCTTCTAAGAAAGCTTTCAGTAATTTTGACTTTATTGAAGGGCTGCTACAACTTTAGAGTTGCATTTCCTCTAGCATGAGATAGCTTTTACATTCTGCAGTGTTGCACCATTTCTACATTGATTTTTTCCATTTCCTTTTGATTACTATTGGCCTCACGTTTACTGTTAACATACACCGAATAATGCTACTTGGGGGAGCAGCACAATGGCAGAATGAAAAGCCACAGTAAAAGAGCCTCTCTGAAACTTGCTGTCCGGTCACTGGAATATAGCAACATGATGAAGACAAGAAGGAGGGAGCGGGACCCAGGAAGGATCTTAAATGTGACCTGAAGCCAATGGAGACAGGGAAGAGGGCAACTTCAATGAAGAAGAAAAAGGTAGATAGTAGCATCTTTTCCAGGGGACAGGCTCATGTGGGAGAGGAGTGGTTTAAACCTGTGGATACACTTCTGGTGGCCCTAGATGCCTCCAGAGAGATGCATCAGTGAAGGGGAGCATCAGACATGAAGAACTACACTAGCTGGTGAGTACTGAGGGTTCAGCTCTCCCATGCAAGAGACAGTGATTGGCAGGGAGCCATTATGAAGAGGGCCAACTGAGCACAGAACTCAGAGTGGCTGATGGCTCCACCTCGTGGCTCCCAGGTGGGCTGAGGCACATGGAAGGTGTGTTGACAGCTTCAGGTGGAATGAATCTGGTCTCCTCCAGAAGCTGCAGGCTTGCGGAGATTACCCACTATCCTGATAAAAACCTACTGCTGGCCTGCTAGGATAAAACAACATGGATTGGGATTCTGTCTCCACACTGTTTACCAGTGACAGCAGAGACGAATCTGGAAGTGGATGTTCTTCTTTTGTTCTTTTTCTTTACCTCTGTTGTGTTTTTGTGGCTTTTTAAAAAAACTTTTATTGTTTGATCTTGTTTTTATATGAGTGAGAACACGTAATCACAGGATTCTAGCCTCTGCATGGTTGTGGTTCTGTTCTGTTCTTTCTTTTTTGGGGGGTTATTGAGAGAATTACACTCAGGACCTTGTACTTGCTAGCTAGTTGTGCCACTGAGCACAACTTGCCCCATGGTTCTGTTCTGTCCTTTTTATTTCTTCTTCCTCTCTTTCCCTCCAGTCTTCTGCATCAGTTTCCCAGTGTTAGTGTGATCACTATGTACCATCCAGCTTTACTTCTAATAACTACCTTATCTCCCATTTCTCTATTTTCTCCCTAATCTATTTTAAATTTTAAGTTTTTAGGGCAAAATTGACATATTAGAGACTTATATACTGCATATACTTTCCTGATTTGTCTTACGTTTTGTTATATATATCCATAAATATAGTTCATATGGTTGAAACTGGCAAATTAAAGGTTAGCTCAGTTTGTTATTTTGTACGTTGTGCTGGATGCTGTTGTTATTGATGATGGTACCAGTATAGCAAAAATGACTTAATTGTTCTAAACGGCTGTTCTTTCTGATATTTCAAGACTGAGATTGACTGTTGCACAGTGTCAAAGAATCAGGTGCTGGGCCAAGCAAGCAGCAATTTCTCATCCCCAACAAACTGAAGAAGTAGGACCTTACAACAGACTCAAAACCCAAAATCTAGTTACACCTGGAAGATACCCCAGAGAAGTAATTTCTTAAGGGTTTTAAATACTAGCAACAAAACAAATCATCACAGGCAATTTACAAATATCATCTGAGGAAACTAAAAAAAATAAAAGAGAAGATGAGAAGACACTTATACATGATACAACCCCAGACATCCAATTCTCCAAAGGAAAACCTAAGGAGTAATGAGATGGGACAATCTGAAAGCAACCCACCTGGCCTCTCTGAAGTAGTAACAACAAAACAATTGAATGAGGCTCTAGAAAAAAATAAATCATAAATAATTTCTCAGATAACTGAAGAGATGGAGTTGACAATGAAAACTATGATTAGTGACTCTATAGCAGATTCAGAGAAAAAAATAGAGGCTATTAAGAAAATTTATCATCTGTAAATGCTCAGCATAGGAAAGAAATTGAATCCATAAGGCAAAATCTAGCAGACACCCAGGAAAATAAAAATTCCATTTATCTTCAGCAAATTAAACCAATGTAAGGACAAGATCTCAGATATAGAAAGCAGGCTTGTGGCTGACAATCATGAAAATAAAAGATTTCTTAAAAAATATCAAGTGATTATGAGAAATCAATCCATCAGCTTCTAGATGAGGTAAAGAAGAATAACTTAAGTTTGATTAGGGTCAATGAAATAACACAAATGATATAAAAATGTGTTCACAGACATCATTGCAGAAAATTTCATGGGTAGAGTTAAGGAATTTGACAAAAATATCAACCAACCAAACAAAGCAACCCTACAGCTGGAATATAACAATCAAGATTCTAGAAATTTAACTGAAGAGTAGAATCTTCAAAGCTGTTAGGGAAAAGCAATATATCACCTATAAAGGAAAGTACATAGGCATCACAGCTGACTTCTCAGCACAAACACTCAAGTCAAGAAGAGGCATTCTAAAGGAAAACAACCTTCAGTGAAGATTGATGTAACCCACAAAAGTACCTTTCAAAACTGATAAAGAATTAAGAAACATACATAACATAGGACATCTGAGGAAATTTATGACCACCAAACCGGCACTCCAAAATGTTTTGAAGGACATTCTGGAAATACATAAGAAGGACTACAAGTCTATGAACCCCCAAAAAGAAGGAATCCAACATGCAAGGCAAACTAAATGGGGCCGGAGGATGGTCTGGGAGCCAACAATAGAAAAATGTCATAACAAGGATATATCAATATATGTCAGTTATATTCATCAATGCTTAATGGTCTCAACTTGTCAATCAAAAGAAACAGACTGGAAGAATGGGTCAAGAATCAAGATACCAAGAAAAAAAAAAAAAAAAAAAAAAAAAAAAAAAAAAAAAAAAAAAAAAAAAAAAAAAAAAAAAAAAAAAAAAAAAAAAAAAAAAAAAAGAAAAAGAAAGAAATCAAGATCCAACTACATGCTGCATAGAAGAAATACATTTAATTAAAACAAGAAATTCACAGATTGAAAATCAAAGGATGAAAAAGAATACTCCATGACAGGAACCTAGAAAAAAGCAGATGCAGCTATTCTATTTGCAGACAAAATGAATTTCAAGCCAAGACTGATTAAGAGAGATAAAGAAGATCACTACTTTCTTGTAGTGGAACAACCGAGGAGGAAGAGACAATAGTCATTAATACGTATGCAACAAATACTAGTGAACCCAGCTATATGAAACAAATATTAATGGGAATGAAAATCAAATAAGCAATAATATAATTGTATTGGGGGATCTCAGTATCTCACTGTCTGGAGAGATAGATCAACTAGCCAAAACTCAACAATGAAATGTTAGAAATGAACCAAACTTTTGAACAAATGGACTCAGTAGATGTCTACAAGTGTTCTATGCTCAGTTGCAATGGGACATTTTCCAAAGTAGACCACATACTAGCTCACAAACCATGTTTAAGTAAATGTAAAGGAATAGAATTAACCCAATGCATAATGCAATGAAATTGGAAATGAATGGAAAAACAAACACAAGAACTTCATAAATACATGGAAGTGAAATAATATACTCCTGAACAACCAGTAGGTTACAGATGAAATTAAACAAGAAATTAGACCGTTCCTATATTTAAATGACAATGTCAATACAACATACCAGAACTTAAGAGATACAATGAAAGCAGTACAAAGAGGGAAATTTACAGAAATGAACACCCATATCAGGAAAACAGAGCAAGCACAAATGAATAATTTAATGGTGAACCACAAACTTCTGGAAAAAAAGATCAGGCTAAGCCAAAAGGTCATAGGAGGGAGGAAATTATAAAGATCAGAGCAGAAATTAATACATAGGAGATTGAAAAAACAATACAAAAGATCAATGAATTAAACAAGTTGTTCTTTGAAAGATTAAATAAAATTAACAAACACATATTCAACCTTATGAAAAAAAGGAAAGACTCAAATCTATGTAATTATAGATGAAAAGGGTGTAATCACTATGGATCTGATCCTGCAGAAATCCAGAAGATCATGTATACTTACTTTTGGAACATGTATTTTAATAAGACTGAAAGTACGGAAGAAATATATAGATTCCTAGATATGAAATACCAAAGTTGAATCAAGAAGATATAAAAATTTTGAAAAAAAACTCCTATCAATCAGTAAAATTGAAGATATAATTAAGAACCTGCAAACAAAGAAAAGCTCAGGCTCTGATGAATTCACTGCTGAATTATATAAGAAATTTAGAGAAGACCTTGTACCACTACTTCTCAAACTCTAATGAGATTTAAAAAGGAAGGAATACTCCTAATGTCATTCCAAGAAAGAAGAATTACTGTGATACTAAAATCAGAGAACGACCTAACTAAGGAAAAGAATTACTGGCTAATCTCCTTATGAATATAGATGCAAAAAGCGTCAGTAACACACTAGCAAACAGAATGTGGCAAATTATCAATGAGATTGTACACCATGACCCAGTGGGATTCACCCTAGGAATGCAGGTGTGGTTCAATATATGTAAATTAATAAAGGTAATCAGAGTCAAAGACAAAAATCACATGATTATCTCAATAGATGCAGAAAGTGTTTATGAAAGTCCAATACTCATTCATGATAAAATCCTTACAGAAAATTGGAATAGGTGGTCTTTACCTCAATGTGGTAAAAGCCATCTGTGACAAACCAACAGCCAACGTCATATTACATAGACAAAAGCTGAAAGCTTTCTCTCTTAAATCAGGAACAAGACAAGGATGTCCACTGTCTTCATTCTTATTCAACATATCCTTGAAACCATTCGCCAGAGCAATTAAACAAGAGAAAGAAGTAAAATAAATAATGATAGAAAAGGAAGAATTTAAATTATTATTTGACAGTGACACGATACTTTACATAGAAAATACCCAATATAATATTTTAAGATAGTTATACTAATAATTTCTCTTAGTTCATTGAAAAGAAAGATTTGGTTTGATACCATTTGGAAAATTAAATGCCTGTATCTTTTACTCTGAGTATCTAATAACAAGATAGCCAAACATAATGTGTTAACTATGATTACCATCCTATTATCTTGTTTTGAAATTTTATTTTTTGCTCTTTAAAATAAAAAGTGATAAAATATCTTCAAGATATCATCAATGTTTCTGGGTGCTTACTTTATAAGGATATCATTTGTATTTATATTTGACACAGTTGATGGGTTAAAGGCTATCTTTTTCTACAAGTCTAAATTTTTTATGGAAGAGTTTCAAACTGCTGAACATTAATTAAAATAATTTATTTTGTAGGGACATTTTGTTTCAGGAGTGATAGATATTGAGAATCAAGGGATTAGGAATTTGGATCATTCCAAAGACAGATTTTACTTGTAACTCTAAATAGTAGTTATCACACTTTTCCTAGTTGGTAGACACCACACCTGGAACAGAAAGAACAGAAAAATATCTTGGGAGAGATATGAGTCATATAAAAAAGTGCTTAGTAAGATCAAGGAGAGAGCTCAGTGGGATAAGTGCCTCCCTGGCATGCACAAGGTCCTGAGTTCCAACCTTGGTGCTGAGAAAAGAAGTAGTGATTAATAAAAATAAATATGGTATTTTAAATGAATGTTGAAGTTTTTTAAATTAAAGTTACATTATTTTAAATTATCTAGGCCCTGCCCCCTTACCCTCACCTAAGTTTGGCTGAGCAGCCTCTTCCACCATCACTGTTACTGTAGCTCTGCTGAGATTTGGCTTCCTGTTTCACCAGTAATGGAAGCCTTGGTGAGCCCTACTCTACATTGACCTACCATAGAGAGAGCCTGATAGAACTTTGGACTGCCCTCATCATCATCAGATTTTTCTTGAGCTGCAGATTCTCACCCCTGCATCAAGGTGGAAGACCCCATATAGTGGAAGTGCTGGTGAGCCTGTCCTGCCCTCCTAGTCTCCTGAGAGCCTTGCTCACCCAACCCTCATCCCCTTACATTGTTGCAGTCAGGGAGAACATTGGGAACCTCAAAAGCAAGGAACAAAAGGCAATCTCAGACCTCCAGCCCACCCAAAGCAAGAAACACAAGTTCATAGAAGAATTTGGAAGTGACCCACCTGAAATTTCTGAGATTATAGCAACTGAAGTAAAGAAACAACTCCATCAGGCTATGGAGGAAAATCAGATAGGAAATAATCTCTTAGGTAAAAAAGAATAACAATCATGAAAGAACTGCTCGATACATATAAAGAAGATATAGATAAAAAACACAGGGAAATGGGAAAATGATGGAAACACTGAATGAACAATACATGAAAGAACCAGAATGTATGAAGCAGAATCAAACAGATATCCAGGACATTAAGAATCCCCCTGAAAGCTGGAAAAACTGCTTGAACAAAACTGAAGCTAGAATTTCAGACCTCGAAGACAGCATTGCAGCTAATGAATTTGAAGGGACAGGTCTCTTAAAATAGCAAGGAACCAGGAAATAGCAACACAACAGCTGCAAGATGATGCAAAGGAAAAATAATATGACTAATAGGTATCAATGCAATAGCTGGAATTAACACACATGACAAAGAGACTATTTACAGAAGTAGTAGCAGAAAATTTCGCAGGCATGGGAAAAGAATCTGACATACACATAAGTGAGGCATATGGAACACCAGTTAGCTATAATAAACATAAATCTATACTCTGATATTTAATAGTCAAGATTCCAGAAACTGAACAAAAGAACAGAATATGAAAAACTGTTAGAAGAAACAGATCACCTGTAATGGAAAGCCCATCAGAATTGCAGCAGGTTTCTCAACACAGACCATCAAATCTGGAACATCTTGAAGTGGGATATTTCAGATCCTGAAAGAAAACAACTTCCAATCCAAATTGATGTACCCTGCAAAGCTATCAGTCAAATCTAAGGGAGAGATAAGATACGTCCATGATAAGGAACAACTGAAAAAATTTGACACATCCAAGCCACTAAATCACTAAATTAAATTATATATTTATATATATTGAACTAAATCACACTTGGGAAGGAATGGAGTAGGTAGGCCTTTACAGAGTGTTCTACCCAATGGCATCAGAATACACATTCTTCTCATCTATACATAGGACATTCTCTAAAATAGACCACAGACTAGACATAAAACATGCTTAAGTAATTGCAAAGGAATTGAAATCATCACATGCACATTATTTGGCCATAGTGCTATGAGACTGGAAATTACTGACAAAATACACAGCAAACTCCATAAACACACAGAAGCTAAATTATACCCTCTTAAACAATCAAAGGGTCACAGATGAAATTAAGAAATTAAAAAATATTTATAATCAAACAAAAATGCCAGTACAACCTACCAGAATCTGTGGGATGCAATGAAAGCTGTCTTAAGAGAAAAATTCGTAGCAGTAAGTTCTCAGATCAGGAAAGAAAATGAGCCCAAATAAAAAAAATCTTCTGCTGCACCTCAAATGAAGAGCAAGAAAGCTTTCCTAGAAAACAAAGAGCAAGTCAAGCCCAAAGCTCAAAGAAGGCAGGAAATTATAAAAGATCAGAGCAGAAATAAATACAAAAGAGGTGAAGGAAATAATATAAAAATTAACAAAACAAAGAGTTGGTTCTTTGAAAGAACAAATAAAATTGATGAACCCCTAACCAAACTTATAAAAAAAAAGGAAAAAAATCCAAATTCATGCAATAAGGAATGAAAAGGGTGAAATCCATACATACCCTATAGACATTCAGAAGATCATTAATACCTATTTTCAAAATCTTTACTCACAGAATAGAAAATACAGAAGAACTGGACAGATTCCTAGATATATATGAACTCCCAAAGCTGAATCAAGAAGATATAAAAATTCTCAATAACCCAGTATCAGGCAATGGAATTGAAAGCATAATAAAAATCCTACCAACAAAGAAGATTCCAGGTCCTGATGGATTCACAATTTCACAAAAATTTAAAGAAGATTTAATGTCAACTCTTCAATTAAATTGAAAGGGAATAAATTACCCCAAACTCCTTCCTGGAGGCAAATATTGCTCTAATACTAAATCCAGAAAAGGACCCAACTGAAAAAGAGAACTACAGACCAATGTCCCCAGTGAACATAGATGCAAAATACTCCGTAAAATATTAGCAAATAGAATGCAGGAAATCATCAAGAAGATTATACATCATAACCAAGTAGGATTCATCCCAGAATTGCATAGATGGTTCAGAATATGCAAATCCATGAATGTAATACACCACATTAACGGAACCAAAGACAAAAAAAAATCACATGGTTATCTCAATAGATTCAGAAAAAACTTTTGGAAAAGTCTAGCACTTATTCATGATAAAAACCCTACATAAAATTGGAATAGATAGTCTTTACCTCAATCTGAGGTATATTCTTTAGTAATATCCTTTTTATTTATTTCTTTTTTTTTTCCTGTATTTAGGACAGGGTCTACAGGGTGGATAGGGTCTCACTATGCAGATCAGACTTGTAGTGATTCTCTTGTTTTCAGCCCCCTAAACGCTGGGATTACAGGGGCGCACCACCACGCCCAGTCTCCATCACTGTCTCAGCGCGCCCTGCGGGATCGAACTCCGGCCACTTTGCTCTGCCTAAGCAGGCCCTTCAGCACACTAAGCTATGAGGCTACGTTTGCCTTTTCTAGAGAATCATTTCTCTTCATTAGCTGAATATTTTCTGCTTTTTCCTTTCATATGAAAGTGCTCCTTCAATACAACAAAAACTAGCCTATTTGTTAAATAGGAATTTAACAAATTTTAAAAAGTAATTCCTATTTAATTTATCTCCAAATGTTTCACTGAAAAGGGAAAAAAAAATAGGATTAATACCCTTACTGAATCAGCATTTATTGTTTCATTAATCCGAAAATTACTTTTTAAAAAATTTATTTTACTGAGAATATAATAATAATTGATAAGATATTAGAAATGGAGCACATTTAGAAGACCAAGATGAGAGGTGTTCAAGTGTAGTTTTTGTATTACACATTGATGTCCTATCTATCTAGTCTGTAAATTTTGTAAGAGTAGTGATAAATACTTTTCCTATTAACATAGAGTAAAAATCCCTTAAATATATATATATATATATATATATATATATATATATATATATATATATATATATATATGTAAAATATAAACAGTTATGAATGGCAGGAGAAGTGATGTTGTGATTGTTTCAGAACTTGCTTGTTAGCCAAACTTGAGGCAAATATAAGTTCTGCTTTTATGAGATTGCTATTAGAAATCCCAGTAATGTATGAGAGGCTAAATTT
>PVKA01019256.1:0-42388 GCA_004027165.1 Ctenomys sociabilis
GGAGACGAGGGGAAGAAAGAGCCTGAATGAGCCTAGTACCAACAAGCTTGGTTCTAGTAGAATGAATCTGGGAAACGCTACTTCCCATTTTTTTGCGGGAGGGGAAAAGAGATGTCAGAAATCTTAGGGTCTAGTCTTGTCTTCTGTTTCACAAAGAAAATTTAAACATAGCCACTTCTGAAACAGGAATAAAAATCATCTGAGCAAAACACAGTAACATATGATATGTGACCAAAACATAGAAGTTTAAGTTTTTAAAAAATTTATTGTAGTGACTAATGCACCTCAAAATCCTCTTCCTCATTCCAAATACACTTATTCCATTGTTCTCACCACTTTCTGAAGCAGTTCCGAAAGTCCCCTTATGTGTCTGTACTTACCCTGGCACTGCTACCTCAATGTCCTGAATTGAATGAAAATGTTTCCCTTTCATGGTTATTTTGACTTTTGGGAATAGCCGGCAGTTGCACTGTGTCAGATCTGGTGAATAGGTGAATAGGTGGGGGGACACGCTGTGAGGAACCTGATTTTGATGGATGGTATACGTCACTACCCATTTTTCTTTTTTTTAAAATAATCACACTTCAAACCGGGTATGGTAGTGCATGCCTGTAATTCCAGCACTGCAGAGGGGGGTCTTACTTCTCAGCCTGGGGAAGAGTGAGAACAGAGCCAGCCTGAACTTCAAGGCAAGACCCTGTCTCAAAAATACTCCTAAGACACTAAAGAAAGAGGACTTCCAGAACTGCTTCAAAAAGTGGCAAGAACAATGGAACAAGTACATCTGAAGGGAGGAGGATTAATGGCAATGGAGCTTTTCCTATAATAATCATTTACTAAATATGCAGCTACTTTCACGTAATTCTATGAGAGGAAAGATTTGCACTAATAGTGTTTGGACAGGATATCCCGTCTACTTCTCGTACTATGGATATCCACTAGGAAGATAACAATGTAAAAAGTATTAATTATTGAAACTGTACTATAAATCAGCATTTTTAAAAAAGATAGGTATACAGCTACATTTTCTTAATTCAATGAATAGAGGGATCTGCTCTAATAGTGTTTGTAATAGAATATCAGGTCTGCACTTTGTAGAACAAATAACCACTAGGAAAACAATATGGAATGTGCTAATTATTGAATCTGTTTTACTAATTTGATTTAAAACTGTTTCACTGCTATTTATTCTTCAGTAAAATTATGGAAAAACAAAAAACATAACTTATCATTACTGCACTTTCTATCACGCCTTGTATGGTACCAAGCCCTTGAGCTAGCACAGCAGCATCAGGGCATACACAGGAGGGGCCGGGCAGGGCGTGACGGTGCTGCTGCCTGTCTACATTTCAAGATAGTAAATATTTCTCCAAAACAACTCTGCAGATGGGCAAGTAAAGGCTGGATGCTCATAACTTACTCTTGTTGCAATTTGTTTATCTTTTCTTTCTTTATAAATGTCATTTTTTATTTTTGTTTTTTTTGCAGAACTGGGGATTAAACTCAGGACCTTGCACTTGTTAGGCAAGCGCTTATTCTACAGAGCTATCTCCCTGGCCCACTGTTTATCTTTTCAATTCTCCATAGAATACCTGTTCCATGTAACTAAAAAAAGAAATATGAATACTAAATTGGAAAGTAGATACATGAGCACTGGGCCGAGAACATATCCTCCATAGGGTCATGCTTCTGTGGCCCTCAGCCCCAAAGCGTCCTGGTGCCATCTGAGGAGATGCTGGATCTGTCCCTGCCTGCAGCAAGGAGAGGAGAAGCTACCACAAGAACTAAAAGATACCTCCACATTAACTCCTGGCTGAGAGCGTTAAAAATCAACTCCCTCTGGTGAATTTTAACTAGTGTGTCACAGTCACAAGCGCACCCTGACTTCTGCACATCACTGGCTCCTCAATCCTCTTACATAACTGTTTAGAAAACACTGTAGGTACTAAAACGATTCCCACAGTGAAAATGGTTCCTCCTGCTCTGCCCTGGCTTCTGCACAGAATTTTATGTTAATCATTTACTGGTTTTGAGGGGACTGAAGAACAGGCAGATCTGCAAGTCAGCAACCTATAGCCCTCTACCCCCAATACAGACACAACAGCGCAGTCCCTCACTCAGGCAGGTTGAACTGTGCGCCCATGGCTCCTACAGACTTGTGTCCTGAAAGTGCCCTGTGGTAATGGGAACAAAAGAGGAGCCAGGCACAGGGAGAAGGCCTTTCTCAACAGCTTCACCAAATGCTGCCTCTCTGTCACCCTGACTGCCCCCAACAGCCTGCCTGGCCCACCTGAAGACAAACAATGCAATCACCTGCACTTTCCCCAACCCAGACACCTAAACCCAATACTCTCTAGAGGTTACTGTTGACATTACTTTGAGACCTGTCATTTGGTTTTAAATATATGAACATTAATGAAAGGGTGGCCTGCATATAAAGCACTAGTTTTTCAACAAATAGTACCAGAAACAATTTGCCCGGAAGGAGCCCATCACTCCTGACTCCTGTCTCCACTATAAATATACTCTGCACTTACTAGCTATTACTCCAGGACAGCTAGAGTTAATAGACTAATTTAGACTTTAAAAACAGCAAACAATACTAATTTTAAAATACCATGATTTTCATCAATCTTTTCGTCTGTCTGTTGCTACCCTCTTCCCTGCCGAGACTTGAAGCCATGCCTTCTACTGAGTAGCACCCTCTCAGGACACCAACATGGATTCCACCCCAGACACCACAGTCCTGGAGCATAGCGCTCAAGGCAGCCAGGCCCAGGCCCAGAGAACTGCTGCAAAGAGCTAAGTGTTTCTTAGCACCCAGCCTTTGTGCAGCGGAACAGCGGTGCTGATAGCAACACAGGTGTGCCAGCCGTCACAGTACCCTCTCCAGCACACGTTACTGGGACCATGTACAGGCATAAAAGCTGAAGCTTAGGCAGACTGAATATCCTGCCCCAACCCACAGGTAGTCATCATTGGGCCAGGACTCACACCTGGGAGCAACGATGGAGAACCTGCATGGTGAACCTTGAGGGTTCAAATGATACAAACAACTGCCTCACATGTGTGCCACAAGTTCACCACACTAAGTCTTCAAAGGGTTCATAAGGTGAGTTGCTTGTCCATCCACACAGGGCTGGGCAGGGCCTCACACCCCATCCTCCACATGTGCACCAGTCAGTCTCCTGTATCACTCCCTGCACATACCTCAAGCCTCCCAAAGCAGTTCTCCCACCCCCTTCATTTCACAGATTCCACCTCAACTGCTAAATTCTTATAAACATCACTCTGCTAACACTGGCATAAATGTCTATCCAGCTCTTAACTCCATTGGGGCTTTAGGTCCACCTTAAGGATTCCTCAGAGAGCCTGTCTTTGCCATCAGAATCTCTCACAGGATTAGGGTCATATGTACTGGAAGCCCCGCCTGTTGTTTTTCCATTTACTCACAACCCTAGTACCTTGAAGTCCCCCACCCCAGGTTCACTCCGTAAGCCAGCCTGCTTAGTGCCCTTCTTCCCTACTCAAGTCAGTGCTATAGGGATCCCTAAGGAAATGCATGGCTTGTGCTTGGGCCTGTTCCCATTCCATTTTATCCCAGATTTACAAGTCACTATGTGTCATTTTGCCATACTAGGGATCAAATCCTGGGCCTCACAAATGTTAGACAAGCATTCCACCCTTCTTTAAAAAGTTACAGATTTATACCCATGAAGAAAAGATAGCAGAGTGCATACTGTACAGTATTTGTGTTAAACGTTTTCCCACGAACCACTCACCTTCTGCCACCCTCTTGTACATGGCAGCAGCCCTCTCAGAGGTTCCACAGCCCCCAATCAAAGATATATGGGCCTCTGCCATCTTTGGAGCCTATTTACTAAGCCTCCAGTACTCTAGTAACAGGAGCAGCAGGGAGTTAGGTAGACAAGAGGATAATCAAACTCTTTTAAAAAGGAGAAAACTGCTGTTCCTGATGGTTTGTCAACTGACTAATGTATCTTTTTTTTGTGTGTGTGTGTGGCTGGTTCAGCCTGCCCAGGGGGCGGGGCTGGCAAGGAATCGAACCTTGGTCCCTGCACTTGCCTAAGCAGGCGCTTTAGAATGCTGAGCTATCTTGCTGGCCCAGGCTTATATATCTTTCTTTTTTTCTTTTTTTTTTTTTTTTTTTTTTTTTTTTTTTTTTTTTTTTTTTTTTTTTTTTTTTTTTTTGTGGAACCGGGGATTGAACTCCGGCCCTTGCGCTTGCCAGGGAAGCACTTATTCCACTGAGCCATCTCCGCAGCCCCCAGACATATATCTTGATAGATGCAAAAAGATCTCTCCCTCAGCCTAGTGCCCAGAAGATTAGGTGGCACTCTGCAACAGAAACCCAAGCCCAAGCACTCTGGGTGAGTGCTGCCAGTCCTACCAGAAAGCCTCTCTGGGATCAAGGTGGAATAAATGGATGGAGGAATAAATCCAAGGAGTTCTTTGTCCTCTTCCCATCCAAACGCCAAAGACCAGGGCAGTTCTAATACAACTGTGTCTGATTCTTCAGAAAAATAGCCCAATTCCAGAGCAAGTGAGGAGGACAATTCCGGGCTGCAAACACTGCTTTATTTCCCCTCCAGATCAGGTTAGCTGTAGGAACATACTAAAAAGTGTCATGCCATGTCCTTTGGGGTCTGAGCCAAGGAGCAGTTAGCAGCCTCTTCGCCCAGTCCAGAGGACCCTGCAGCTAATGTGCTGAACATTTCTATAGAAGCCACCACATGCCCCTCCACTTTCTCTCCTGCTACACCTGGAAGCTCAGCAGACTCCAGAGAAGGAAGAATAGGAGGAAGCCTTTGGTTATCCCAGCTGGTCAACCCCTCATGTCATAGAGAACAAACAGAGCATATGAAAACAAGCTAACAAATGAAACAACAGGTATCCATAAAGCCTTCACATGCATGGCCATGTATTTACCAGAAGTAGCATCCAAAACAGGTTTCACCCCACACATGGCCCTGACAAGGAGAGGGTGACAGGAGAGCCTGTGTTTCCTGTTCTGGAGCCTGGGGAACCTTTCACTATCTCACTCACAGAATGTGACAGGAGCCCCAGGTGACTTCAGAGGCTATGTCAGAAAGGCAATACCCACCACTTCTGTTTGCATCACCCTTTCTGGACACAGGTCTTTAGAGGCCTAAATGACAGATTGAAAAAGTCTGGCATGAGGTTTGACAGAACTTGAGTGACAGAGATGCCTCATACACCCCAGCTGGCCTTGTGTGGCCAGTGTGTCTCCTGGCCCAGCTGTGTGAGTGAATAAGCCTTCAAGTCGCCTCTAATCACCTCCCACATGCAACCTTACCCACCCCACAAGATGGACTCAACAGGTATGAAAGGATCATAGTGGTTTTCAATTGGGGCAATTTTTATTGTTAGAAGTAGTCTGTCAGGTAGCAATAGGAAACCAATACAAGATTCATTACCACAAACTTTAAAGCGTCAATGTTAGTTGATAATTAATTTTGCTTTAGTGAGACAGTATCTCACGTAAGTTTAGGCTGACCTTGAATTCAATGTGTAGCGCAAGCTGGCCTCAAACTTGTGGGACTGTCCTACCTAAGTCCCCTGAGTATTATAGGTGCGCACCACAATGCCTGACTTGAAATATTAATTCAAATGAATAAAAAAGAAACTTTTCAATTATACATCCTTGGACAAATGTAATTTGCATGCTCTATCACTCTAACTTGCTTTGCTTTGCCTGAACACTTAGCTCTTTTCACTACATATGCTATGTATGACATGACATATGATAAGCGGCCGAGTAGAAGAGGGAAGGAAAGACCATTTTGCTCACCATGACATCCCTAGGACCTAGAATGACACCTGATAGTAGGGAGCACGTGACCCATGATCAGTGGGGTAAATGCTGTAATATATCTGGGGTGACCTGGTTTAGTCTTCCCATCGACTCTGTGTTTTCTAATCACCTGCCTTCCAGCCTGACTCAAAGTTTTAGGTCTATTTCTACAAACTGCTGAGTTTCTAATGCTCTTACTGGCAACAAAACCAACAAGACACTGAGCTCTCCTGTAAGGTCTAACCAGAGGCACCAAAGCACAGCTCATGATACCAGCTCAACAGTCAGAGAAAAGCCAATGATTTCGTTTGTCAACACACCTGCTTGCTAAACCCCTTCTTGGGCAGTCCCAGATAGCAAATAAAAGTGATTCTAACTTCTGCTCAAAGACCACACACCTAATGTGAAACTGTTCACATGCTAGATAGGTAAATAGCAAAGGAGTCAACCAGTGTAGGCACAGAGCCCATCCTGTCTGTCAGGCCTGCTGGGCCAGAGAAAGGCCCTTCATTCCTGCAGATCTATTGTGAAGCACTGCCTTGGGTGAGTACCAGCAACCATGCTTTAGTGCACTGTTCAGTCAAGTGAGACGAGTTAGGTAAAGAGCATATTAACTGATGTACACACTCTGCCAATACTTATTGCCAATTATAGCTAAACAGCTATACTCAAATTAAAAATAACTCAATGCTAATAACAAAACCCAAACAGGCATTCTCTCTCTCTCTCTCTCTCTCTCTCTCTCTGCAATATCATCCTAAGTCTTCACATGAATGTCTTCAAATGTCTCATAAACAGGTCACTGAAAGTTCACTTTTCCTTGGCAAAGTAGATCCCTGCACAGAGGAAAGAGGAATAAACTAAAGAAAGAAACATGGCTTGTCTTTAAGTTATGAAGGAACAAAAACTAGACATCTTTAGTGAGGAAGTGTTTTGCAAAAGCTGTAATTAAAAGGATGCAGATGAGTGGCTGCCAAAAGGAAACAGAGGGGCCATGGAGATGGCTCAGTGGAATAAGCACTTCCCTGGCAAGCACAAGGGCATGAGTTCAATCCCCGGTTCTGCCAAAACAAAAGGAAACAGAGGGCTTGGGAGATAGCTCAGTAGAATAAGTGCTTGCCTGGCAAGCGCAAGGGCCTAAGTTCAATCTCCGGTTATGCTAAATAAAAGAGAAGAAGAAAGGAAAAGGAGGAGGAGGGAGGAGGAGGAAGAGGAAGAGGAAGAAGAGAAACAAATGGGCTGTCTTTTTGAGGAAGGATTTCTTTTTGAGGAAGGATTTCACTATGCAGTTCAGACTGGCCTTGAACTCACAGCAATCCTCTGCCACAGTCTTCCACATACTGGTATTACAGATGTGTGCCACCATGCCAGGGCCTTGTTCAACTTAATATATTCAAAACATTTTCATTTCAACATGTAGCCAATATAAAATTTATCCATGAAATATTTACTAGTTTTTCTTTCCCAGTCTTTCTTATTTTTTCCTTCCTCTGTCTCTGCAATGCATTGTGCCTCTCCCACTGACAGCTCATCTCTTATTTACCAGCACCTGGCACATTGCAGGTGGCTAAATGGCTATCAAAACTAGAAAATACAAATCTAAAATAATCCTGGATTCTTTTTTAAATAAAACATCAAGACCCCCAAAGAACTGAAATTTTGCTTTAAGGAGCTAACTACATTGTTGTAAGTGGTAATGCCGTATGTCTTATGTTACTAAAATAAATAAAATCATATAGGCCTGTTATTTCAAATTTAGCAAAATCTGTCTTAGAGAGGAACTTGACCAAAGTTTTATGATCTGCCCCACTTACCCACTCAGGAAAACTGGGGCCCCAAAAGCACTAGCAGGCCCGTTCTGCTTCTGGCATAGAAGAGGTGCATGTATTCATTTTCCCTCTAAGGTAGCATGGCCTGGGCTTCTCATTGAACTTGCTTCATTAAAGGATGATCTCCAAACACTATTAATTTAGAAAATGCAGTACAGTGGGGTGGGGAGTATTTTAATTACAAAGTTCAACCTCAGTCATAAAGCAGATGCCTAACCAGTGATCATTCCACGTTCCCTTTATGTGTCACAGCGTCCTGTGCAAGAGGGCTATCATGTTTTCAAGAGACTGCCCCCAAGGGAGGCCCCAGCTTAGGGGCTGCTCTGGGCCTCACCATGAGGCCACATGGCTGGCTTTTGTTTGGAACAATAGGGCTCCCATGATACCTCACACTTACTGAAAATATTGGTAGTGATGGAGCATGAACACAGCTGTGTGTAAATTACATACAAACAGATTAGATCTCTATATTTATAAAGAATGCAAACATACTAATAGAGCATTTCGATACACAGTTGGATATATTGGGCTGCACACAGGGTGGAGTTTGGGTTCTAAAGCACTTCCAAAAAATTTTGAAACAAGAAATATTGAGGTCAAGTAAAGCAAGGCTGAGACCACCCCTACCCTTGCCCCATGAAATAGGTTCCTCTGCATTCGCAAATGCTGTGCTACAGGAATTATCTGAGACTCTATGAAGGAGAAATCTCAGTAAGAACTGTTAGATCGGACTTTTATAAGAAAAGCAAATCGATACACAATAACCTTTAGAGTTGTAAGACTGATTATAAGTGGAGGGGTGAAGAAGGCATTGTTGACAAAAGTAGGCAGTCAACTTCAGAATTAAAAGTGCCCCCCACCCCATACAGTGATGCATGCATGTAGGAAGATGAACACACGAAAACAATTTCTTGGGGCCAGGGAGATGGATCAGTAGAATAAGTGCTTGCCCAGCAAACCATTCCAACAACAAAAAATTCACTGAAAGAACGAACGAACGAACGAACGAACGAGAAAGAAAGAAAGAAAGAAAGAAAGAAAGAAAGAAAGAAAGAAAGAAAGAAAGAAAGAAAGAAAGAGAAAAAAGAAATGAATTTTTGTGTCCATCTCCGCCCACCCTGGGGGAGGGGCTGGTGCACATGTGGCGCTGAGGATCCAGCTGTGGTCCAGCTGTGGTCCTGCGTACTTGCCTAAGCAGGCAGGCACTTCAGACCCCTGAGCTATCTCGCAGGCCTCAATATCTGTTAACAGTGTTCACAGTAAGGCAAAATCCTTAGGGTTTTAAAACTTTCAATAGAATATATTTTGAAATTGCTTTAGCTTCACAGCAAAGCTGAGCAGACAGCAGAAAATTTTCCACATACTTGGGATTTTTAATCTCATTTTGAAAACAGGGAAAAGAGCAATCGGCACTGCATGCTTGTCACGTTAAATCAGTAATGAAGACAGGCATCAGAGAAGCTGCTCTCAGCCTCCATGCCTGGCCCTATCAAGGCCTCACAGCTGACCTCAGGCAAGTCACTAACAGTCCTGGGCTTGTTTCTCAGGGAAAGATGGAGTCTTGAGTACCCCAATTCACCACCATAAAGGACTAACTTACAATGCTGGGAGTTCCTATTTAATTAATTTATTTATTTATATTTTTGGCGGAACCGGGGATTTCACTCAGGCTCTTGTGCTTGCCAGGGAAGCACTTATTCTACTGAGCTATCTGCCCAGGCCCTTTTATTTTTTAAAAACTCATTTAATTATTTATTATTTAGTACAGGGTCTTGCTGTACAGGGTGGACTCACAGAGACCCTCCTGTCTCAGCCTTGCCAGCACTGGATTACAGGCCTGTGCCACCACGCCCAGTTTCGGGGCCACCACGGCATGTGGTACCAGGGATTGCACCCAGGCCCTTGCACCTGCCAGGCAGACCGCTGGGCTATCTCCCCAGCCTAAGCGTTCCAATTTTAAAAAGGAGAAAAAGTGGTAATAATACAACTAAGTAAATGTATTAACCTATACATTAACACATAATAAAACACGCTATTTATAAGGCCCTAACTTTGTTCTTTAAAATATTTGCAACAAAATCCCGATTGATGCTCTTTCTCTTTTATTTTTTTTCTTAACATAGCATCTATGTACTACTGGTTTAAGAGAAAAGAAGAAAAAAAAAAGTCTATTGCCGAGGCCGGGGTTTACCATGCTTACAGTTCCACCAATAAATCATCTCCCAATCTGGGCTTGGAAAAGCACTGACCACGGTTTGATTGCTCCAGTCCCAGGTTGCCAGGCAACCAACACAAGGGGGAAGTCTGAGAACTGCTGACAGATAGCCAAGTGGCTGAAAAAACAGGCTTCTCTGTCAAAAATGTGGTCAGAGAACCACTTACCCACCTCTGCTCTGTGCTACATATGATTGTAAAATTAAAAATCAAAAGCCACTGTAATAAAAACATACTTCTTGATTAATTACTACTTGTTAAAAAGCTGTTGGGAGGCCCAAATTACAGTGTATTGCAACAGAAATGTGATGCTGTAAATGAGATAGAAGTCGGCAGTAGGCAAGAAAGCCGATCTGATGCAGCTCTGAAGTCTGAAGGCAGGGCACCCGGCGCATGCACAGAGGAAACCAGCTGACTAAGAAAGTGCAGGGAAGAAAATGATGAGTGTTAAGAGGCTGGAAAACAATCACTACCAAGTAGCCACAGGTCAGGATTACTTATAATGAACCTAGGAAATACAATCTGGAGACCATGAAGGTTTTCTTCTTCTCAGATGGGCTTCTGAGGTAGAGGGCAGGAAAGGTCCTTGACCCTGGGAGCCACGCCCCCTTGGTGGTTCAGGCGACTGTCCTAATGCCTGAAAGCACACTGGACTACAGGAGATATTCGTATCCTTAGAATACGGCCTGATAACGCCATCTGAGATCTCAGAGTCTACTGCAACATTTTCAGTACCTACGGCACGTGCCCTAAGCCAGCAACACTGTGCCACTGTCCTACCCATCATGACCTCTACACAGTGTCCTTCCATGAAACCACTTTTTGTATGCTTTGGAAACTATCTCTGGTATTTGGAAGAGACACAGTTCTTAATCTGTTTTCTGGTAAAGCTTGACCTCTTCTAAAAATGGCCTGTAGATGCCTAAAATAAAACATACAAGACTGCAAAGGAAACCAATCATAATGAAACTCTATAATTGAAAATTTCTAAAAGTTAATAAATATTAAGAATATTACTACAGCCATATATGTGCTTTATTAAGTAACAAGATCTAGCAAAGGGTTTTCTTTTGGGGGAGGGTACTTGCTTTTTTAATATATAATGTGAGCACTACAATAAAACTCCTGCAGAGTAAAGCAGAAACATTTTCATCACGAAGTTCTGCGCTCTGGCTTCCAGAGCGGCCTCTCTATGCCACTGGCCACCTCCAACAAGGCCTTTCTTCTCTGGGCCCCCCCAGAGCCCAGAATTGGCTTCTGTACACAGGATGTGTAAGTCCGTAGTCCTCAAGTGGGGCATGCAGACACGACGGCCTTCACAAGGATAAACGAAATCAGATTGTGCTAAGACAATTCAGTTCCGAGCCATCCACTTTTACAGCTTCAATTCTCCAGTGTGAGAATGTGCACACCCTGGGGAGCCCTCCCTCGGCCTTGTCCCTCCTCTCCATGCAGATGACCTCCTTGCCCAAGTGGAAACTATGAGGCAGCTGTGCCCTGCGCACCAAAGGGCCTATGTGGAGCAGGGATGCTGCTGCCGGGCCGGCTCTCCAGCCAAGACAGGAGCCTGTGCAAGGCAGACACTCTGACTACGCTGAAGGAGGCCCCAGCTGAATGTCATCTGACACTGGTGAAAATAATGTGTGAGGGCTGGGGGGATAGCTCAGTGGAATAAATGCAAGGTTCAGAGGGGAGGGAAGGGGAAGAGGAAGGGAGAAGAGGGAGGGAAGAGGAAGGGGGAGGGGCGAGGAGGGAGGGAGGGAAAGAAAATAATGTCTAATAACAAGTGATTTTTTGACATTGTGGAAGGAAGTCAAATAACTGAATGTCACTAGTAAAACTATCATTCCACATTATCTATTCATATAAACAAGGTTTCTGGGCACTTACATCTACAAATAAATGAAGAACAGGAATAAAACTGACACAAAATGATCTCATTCTAACTATAAATAATATTCAAGAAATAATGCATTTTTAAAAACCCATCTGTTTTATTTCTGGTAAATATTAAGCAAAAATAAACTATATCAACATTTATATTTTATGTTGTTTTGGTCAACTGTGCACTATTTTAATAACATAGCCTGAATAACTTTTTTCTTGTATCATGTACAACTTTACTTTTTTTTGTTTGTTTTTTGGTAGAACAGGGATTGAACTCAGGTTCTTGTGCTTGCCAGGGAAGCATTTATTCTACTGAGCCAACACCCCAGTCCCACAACTTTGCTGTTTAAGGAATTAGTGCACGTTTTGGTACATATACTTCATGAAGCAGGGATGCAGAAGGGGGTGAAGTGATGAAGACTCTAAATCAGAAACTGCAGTACCTAATAATAAAGTTACCAGGGAACTAGCATGGAAATATAGGTTAAAAGAGGAAGAGTACAGAAGGCACAACTTGCTTTGAAAAAACTTCTCCATAGACTTCATAAATGGCTATAAATCACTATAGTGCTTAAAATTCAGTGGATAAATTTAAAAGTGAGAGGATGGACAGTTTTACTATTAAATGCCAGTATCTATCATACATTAGAAGTCAGACCCTTATGATAAAAAGATTGGATGATTATTTTTCTTTGGTGGGGTTTCTTTCTTTTTTTCTTTTGGGGTACCAGTAATCTAACTCTAGGTCTCACACTTGCCAGGCAGGTGCTAAACCACTAAGCTACCTCCCTGGCTCTGGATATCAACTTATTTATTTGTTTATACAAATTAACCTATTTATTATAGGCTAGGGAAGTCTCAAAATAGTAAGATCTTCTGCTGGTCTTTCAATTCCTTCAGTCTTCTGATAGCTGACCCGACTGTGACCGCAGAAGCGGTATTGTAGGTCCAGGCGCCACCAGCCACGGTTTTCACGCAGGAACCACAGCACCAGATCCCCACGGCCTGCCTCTTCATCGTGGACTTGCCACAGATGGAGCAGGAGTACTTGGCATGCTCGCTGATTTCAATCTTCTTCACCATTTTCTGGAGGGAGGCACCACAGCAAGTCCCATATTTGCCGACAATGCCAACCTTCTTGAGGCACTTAGCCATGTCGAGGAGGCCCAAACCCAGAGAGCTAGATATCAACTTTTTTTGTTTGTTTATACTTTTTATTATTACTTTTAAAGAATACAAAATAGTGATAGAAGAAAACAGCACTGTACATGATACAAGATTTCACTAAACAAAGTAACAGGAATCTAACAATGGTTGCTGTATTACATGATGCTACTTGCAAATTAAGTTTTTCAGATTACCAGATATAAACGTATGTTTTGTTTAAAAAAACAAAAACAATAACCAAGAAGCTATAAGAAATTCAAGAGAGGAAAAAAATCAGAGTAAAAACAAAAATTGTAAGCATTGACTGCTCCTGTCTTTTTTTTTATATTCATATATTAAGAATTCCCAAAGTAGAAAGCAGTAGGCAATAAATATTTGAAGATTTAAAATTTCTGAATTTAGTTCAATTTATAATACATTTCCAAGAAAAATGAACCTTTTGCACAAGAAACAAATAAAATCATACCAAGATACACAAAAAAGAGATTGTTTATAAGTTTATAAACTTATTATAAAGAAAAAATGATTAAATCATATACATAAAAATATTAGCTATGGAAGAACAAAATTAAATAGCATCTTCTTCCACATCAGAAAGAAAAAAAAAGGACCAAGTATGTAAGAACCTAGACTAATTAAAGGACTGAAAGAAAAAAAAAGATCTATCCTCTTTGAATTTTATACTTAGCAAACATGCCTTTGAAAACTAAAAGTAATATTTTAATACCTCTAGACATAGCATATAGAAAAAAACAAAGGGCATAATTCAAAAGGCAAGAGAAGCTGTATGCTCCTGAATGAACAAGAAAGAGCTCTCAAAGTGATAGTTATGCCGGACTATATAAAGTATATTAGATGAACCTTTATCTAAAAGGTCATTGAAGATTTCTATGAAACAGGACCAATTTTATGATGTCAGGTTATACATGTATATTTTTCCATATGTATGTGTGTATATGTGTGTATAAAGGACCGGGAAGAATTAATATAAAGTCAACAGAAAATGGAAATACACTTTTTAAAGTTTCTAATACTAGGAGAAGATATCATACAATGTCTTTTAGGTAAATTGTAATTCAAAGATATAGTATAAATCTTAAAACAAAAATTAAGATTAAGCATTATTCAGAAAATTAAATACTAATTAATTAAAAAGTAAATGTTTCAAAACAATTGAACTAAGAAAAAATTTCCATGATAGTAAAGAAGTACTAAATTTCCATGATAGTAAAGAAGTACTAAGAATAAAGCGTAAGATAAATACTGAAATGACAAATAAATGACCATCACTTCTGACAGTTTGGGGATAGGATATCGCACAAAGTTCTAGTGTGTTGTGGACATGGATAGTGACCATGACATTTACTGACCAGGTGTTACTAATGGGACAGACCTACAGCTATTTCCTTGAAATCCATCCACACTATAGACCCATATGGAATCATGACCCATAGGGTACAAGAGAAGTCCATTTGTAGAGTGTGCTGATGGAAATATTTTGTTCTGTACACCAAAGAATAAGACCACTGTTGTATACCTCTTACTCTCCTGTGTTTAATTGTTTGCCTTATTTGGTGGGTTCTTTTCATTCTCATTCTTGGGGTTGTGATCATTTTGCTCCCTCTCTAGAACATCATTTAGTAGTCTGTGTAGGCGGGGCTTTGTCATCATGAAATTCTTTAGTTGTTCTTTGTCATGGAAATATTTTACTTCTCCATTATACTTGAGAGTTCTGCAGGATATATCAGTCTGGGTTGGAATTTATTTTCTTGCCAGACTTGAAGTACTTTGCTCCATGTTCTTCTTGACTTGATGGTTTGTGAAATCTGCCATTATCCTGATGGGTTTTCCTTTAAATGTGATGTTTCTTTTCTTTTAGTATACTGTTCCTGTGCTGAATTTCTGGGATCTTGATTATTATATGTCTGGGAGTGGTTTTAATTCGGTTGATGTTATTTGGAGTTCTATATGCTTTGGTTCCCTGGTTGTCAGATTGTTGCCCATATTTGGGAAGTTTTCTGCTATTACTTCTGCCCATAGTCTTTTTATATCATTTGTGTTGACTCCTTCCTTCTCATTGATGCCTATTAGTCTCACATTGTTCATCTTTGCACTGTCTTGCAGGTGTTGAATTATTAATTCCTGCATCCTAGTTGTTTTAAAGAGATCTTTGCTTATTTTTTCACTAGCTGCAATGGTGTCTTTAGGGTCAGAGAGTCTATTCTCACTTTCACTCAAACTGATTTGCCAGCTTGTGAATTTCCTGTATGTCACTTTGAATCTGGTCCATACATTCTATTTCTTTCCTACATTGCTTATTCAGGGGTTCCATCATTTTTATATTCTGCTCTACTTTTTTAACAGTATATTCTTCAGAAGCACTTTGATTATAGTCAACACTACTTTTCTTACTTCAGAAACTATTTCTGATCTGGTTTCCTCTATACCTTTATGCAGTTGTTTCTTTACTTCCAATGCTAGGTGTGTGATTTCCCATTTCCTCTGTGCTAGTGTCTTCTGCATTTGTACTGGGTGGACTCAAGGCCTGAGACTGCTTTTTGTTCCTTCTCCTTGTCATTTGGTACACCACTGATTTTTGACCTTTGGAGTAGAGCTTAGATAGACAGGTCCAGATCTACGAAGTCCAGACTCCTCCAGGTGCACACTAGCAAGATGTTCTGCTCCTGAATCAGCAGGATGGGTCTTGCCTCTAGCCTCTGTGCAGAGTTTTGCTGAAGGTTCCTTGATGGGCCTGTGCTCTGGGTTGATTCGGGATCCAGCGGCCGGGACAGTCTCACTCACATGCCAGGCCTGCATTCTGGGTCTATTTGGATATCAATTTAAATTTGGAAGGAAGTACATCATGTTGGGTAAAATTGTTTCAGAGGCTTCTTGGGGAAAACATTTTTTGAATTGCCGCATCTACTGAAATAAGACAGGAAATCTCTGGTGTGCCAGGTGTGCTTCTTCATCTTGGCTAGATTGTGAGAATCTGGGTGCTGCCTCACAGAATTGAATACACATTAATAACCTCACCTTCTAGGATCAAGACAGACTGAACCATGGAAGATGCTCCACTGGTAGTTGGGGTTTTTTTAGACAAGGTCTCACTACATTACCTAGGTGGGCCTCAAACTCCTGGCCACCAACTCCTGATGGTTCTCCTGCCTCAGCCTCCCCTGTGCTGAGATTACAGGTATACACTACCACTCCTGGCTGCACTGTTAGCTATTGCTCTAGCAGGGCATGGACTATTTGTAACCCAAACTGCGAAGTTACCTGCAATGCTTGTGCTTGAGGAAGGAGCTCCAGCTGCTCAGTGCACCCAGCACAGAGCTCACCACACCAGCTTCCACTCCCACCAGGCAACACTTGGCTTCCACAGCTACAAACGTTAAGGCAGGTTTTGAGGATGCCTTTAGTGTTAGGGGAGATAAGGCTTGCTGAAACCTTTGCTGTGTGAATCTTCATCTGGGATGAACTGTGCTCCTGTTATAGATCCACTCAAGTCAGGCCTTCCTGTTTGGGGCCTGTCCTGTGAGCTGTGTGTCTCCAGTCTTCCAGAGACCATCTCTGGGATGCCATCCCAGGAGATAGTCTGGGTTGTCTTCCTAAATACTCTGCTTGCCGTGCCCACAACACTGAGCAAACGTACCCGTCTCCTGCCAGAGCTCTCCTCCATTTGGGGCCCTCCATTTGTCTGTGTGTCCTTTCATGGAACTTCCCAGGGTCAGCCTTCAATGCCATTGGAATATGTCATCTTCTTGTGGGGCCAGGGTGCTGCCTGGCACCATGTGGCAGAGGCCTCCACAACAACAGGCATTTAACGCCTCTGTGGCGATGTTTAGAGGTGGAAGGGCCGTATTACTTTAGTGCTACTTTCACATCTAAGAGAGGACCACCAGGGTACAACAGCTACTTCCAGACACAGCGTCAGCCAGAAATCAGGTTTATACCACTTTTCTCTTGCTGGGTTTTCATCATAAATATCCCTTTTAAAAATTACATTACTACAATGGGTGATCTTCTGTAGATAGATGAGGCATATTTGAAAACACAGAAGCAAGGTGAAGGGGTTAAACTCTGAAGAGAATCACAGTTTCTTGTTTCCAAGCAAATACAAAGCTTCAAAATAACAGAGTATCACCATATCAGTAAATGCTGAGAGGAAAGTCTCCCAGGCAAGTGCCCTCTCCCTTGGTTAGCCCAAGTCCAGCCCTGGGCCCAAGGTCTCCTTACACAGCCTCCACTAGGCTGGCAGAAAATCTGGCTGCTCCGACCAGGCAAGTGGGGATTAGTGTGACCTGCTCGGCACAATCTACCTGTCTAGTGGCAAGCTTCTTGTGGCTTCATAAAGGAAGAAAGCAATGTTCCTCATAAAGACGAAATGAACATCACACAGCAAGCTCTCACATGATTTTTGTTTCAGGCCTTACAGCCTATGTGATAAGGCATATTACAATGAAGATACATCAATGAAAATGAAACCATGGTGACAAGCAAAGCAAACTCACATCCAAGGGCTGGCGAGATAGATCAGAGGTCTAAGTGCCTACTTACGCAAGCTTAATGGTTCCATCCTGGGCACCACATGCTGTGCCAGCCCCACCCCAAGGGTGGCTGAGCAGGACAGATGGATGGACGGACACACACACACACACACACACCCCTAGGGAGATAGCTCAGTGGCATAAGCACCTGCCTAGCAAGTGTAAGGCCCTGAGTCCAATCCCCAGTTAAAATGACGACGACAACAACAAAAACCTAGGCTATAATCCATCAGCCTCAATAACCCCTTCCGCCTCCACACACACTGGAAAAACTCATATCCAAGTCCTTTCTTTGTTGGGCCACAAGACTTTTCTCCACCGTTTCCTGCCAAAGAGAACAATCATCCATTGCTAGATTACCAGCCAAAGCTTTCACCAAGAGCCAGATACTTTTCATCTTTCCTCTAACCCTAAGAGTTATGAAAAAAACAAAAACAAACAAAAAAAAAACAAACAGCAAAGCGTTGTTTTGGCAATTAAAAATATTGTGTTCTGTCCCTTGTGATGAAAAAATGTCCATCTCTGCATGAAACATGTATAGATTTCCATGTCAAAGACATCTACATCATTCTATTGCCACAGCAAAGTTACTATCTCTCCCTGCAGCCAAGTTCTGTATGTTCTACTCTTGAAAGTCCCTGAGCCTTACAGCACATATCTGGTCTGAACCATGATATGAAACTGACAACCACAATGATAGGAGTCAAGGAACTTGTATTACCAGAAAATCTTACTTCAGGGTGCTGACTTGAATTATCTGGGCATCATCTATACAGACTTAGAAAAGGCAGGGCCAGCCAGATAGCTCAGCAGATTAAAGCGCCTTCTTAGAGAGATGCAGGGACCAGTGTCCTAGCGTGCCTTGCTGGTGCTGCCCATGGGACAGGCTGAGACAGTAATTGAGACTGTGGGTGGTGGGGCCCACCTATAATCCCAACACTTGGAAGGCTGAAAACAGGTGAATCACTACAAGTCCCATCTGCGTGGCAAGACCCTGTAGATCCTGTGCTAAATACGAGAGAGAGAGAGAGAGAGAGAGAGAGAGAGAGAGAGAGAGAGAGAGAGAGAGAGAGAGAGAACATAAGCAAAGGTAGAAGGTACTCCACTTAGCCTCTGTAGCAGGCAGTGTGTCCTCCTCACTGCACCCAGATGAACACATCTTGTTTGTTGTTCTGTTCACTTGCCTGTGTCCCTACTCCATGGGAATAGCCTTCCCACTGTTATTTCCACTCCAGCAGTTTAGACAGTGCCTGGTATACAATAACACAGACCTGATCCTAACCTGAATGATGCAGGACAAATGACAGTAATATGTACTCTGGAGCCAACAAGCCATCTTTTGTTTCTGCTTTTCTGAGATAAGGTCTCAGCATACAGGCAGCTCTGGCTGACCTGGGACCTGCCATTCTTCTATCTTAGCCTCCCGAGGGTTGACATGAGATTCCTAGGGAATGATACCTGGCCTAGGATCTTCAACACTGGTTCCATTCCATTCATAAAATCTTGCCTCCTCGAGTCACATGGAGAGAAAACTTTCCCTCAGGCTTCCACAGGGAGCAAACTGGTCAAGCAATGGCTGTGACTCATCCACATGGCTGACACTGACAAGGGATCTACAAAGTGCAGTACAGGGTTACAGGATAAACTCTGAGGGTACCTGACTGACCTTATCCGATACAAAAGTTACATTTCTTGTTATATAAGTCTTGCTTTAACTCGGTCTTAACCATCCAGTTTAAAAATGGTAAAGTCACATTAATATACTCAGCTGTGAATGGCTCAAGTCAACAAATTCTATGGATAACCCGCTTCTATTGTGGACTGTTGATCTGTGCTGGATTGTTTTATATATATATATATAATTAGCTATCCATGTTTTGAAAATATGTAATATATATATTGCTGTATGTTACCCTGTTGATGTCATTTTTTTCTATTTGTTTTTGCTTTTCACTCAAGTTAAAATACAAATAAATGAATTAAATAAAAAATCTTGCCTCCTCACAATACCGTCCACTTTCAATCCCTGTATGTTAATTGTGCCCACCTCAATGCAGCTTTTTTTTTTTTTTTTGGCAGAACTGGGGATTGAACTCAGGCCCTTGTGCTTGCCAGGGAAGTGCTTATTCCACTGAGCCATCTCCTCGGCCCCAGACTTCTGGGTTTTGAGGAGCACCAAAGGCCACCTCCCTAATTCCCAGGTGTAACTGGAGTGTCCCTTACCCCTTGTCATGAGGCTCTGGGGAAAGGCCACATGGTAGTATGGGCCAGGGAGAAGACAAGCTCTCAGTTCACTTGCTCTATGGCCCTTGCAGCTAGGGAAGGAGCTCTCTGGTCTATGGCTGGCTTTTCTGCCCAAAAAGGATGGAGTATGGGTCTCTTCAGTCCACGGTTCACAATAGCACCTGGAGCCCATGGTAAAGGGCTCAAGAGTGTGCACCACCAGGCCTCGCCATTCTCACCCTTCCTCTGGCTTCCTCTCTCTCATTCTTCTTCACCTGTGCTGCCAATGTCCTGGCCAAATCCCCCCCAAATTAAACTAGGATCCCTGGAGTGTGACAGAAGCCTGTGGCCCAAACTGCCTTCCAGGACACAGTGGGCACTGAGTCCTGCTGTGAACACATAGCCCTCAGCATCTCCCGAGGGCCATAGCAGGTGCCCTGGTTGCACACCAGACACTCCCATCTAACTGGATGGACCAGGCTGGACACTGGGTGATCTCAGAGCCCTGCTGCTGCATCCAGGGCAGCCAAGTTCCAGGTCACTGGTCCCTCCTCTGCCCACTTCCACTTATCCATGTTACTGTCAGAATGCCCTTGAAGGACAGCCTCAGTCCTGTCATTCTCTACTCAAAACTATACAACCACTGCCACTTCCTACTAACTTAAACATGCACCATGGGGTAGGGGAGGTAGGGAAGACACCTCTCAACCAGCTCATATTTTGGGGGTGGTACTGAGGATTGAACCCAGGGCTTAGCATTGAGCCTCATCCTCAGCCCTTTTAATTTTAATTTTCAGGTTAGACTTTGCTAAGCAGCTATGCTGCCATCTTGCCTCAAACTTCCGGCCCTCCTACCTCAGCCTTTCAGAGTGCTGGGCTTGCAGGAGTGTGTCCCCATTCCCCACAACTGTCTCATATACTTCCCGTCAGCCACCCACATTCCCCATGTCAATGTCTACTCTGCCTGAAGACATCCTGTCAGCCCCCCCAAGTTCTTCTTGACTGGCACCAATAGCACAGTACCCTCCTCATCCAAGATACCACTTCTGCAGTGCCTGAGGGCCGGGTGCCCTATGAGGAGCAGAAAGAGAACAGGGAAGATTTCAACTGTGTGTTTCTATCTCCTTCCCAGTTGTCTTTAGGGGCAACGTCCACCTCAAGGGCTCATTTATTCCACTGTAAAAAGCAGCCAAGACGAAGCAGCAGTCACCTGTCACACCACAAGACCAGTGGTGACTCCTGCAGAGACCTTAGTAGTGAAACACCAAGTGCAGCTTGTTTCAGGTTAGTGACACTGTCCCTTCATTTTGTGTAAGGGCATCAACACTGTTTTTAACCTTGTTACTAATAAAATTAAGCCAAAAGAAATTTTCAAAAAAACAACTGAATCACAGAACAACAATGTGAACAGAAGATCCAACTAGAGCGAGAATTATTAGTAAACAGGGGATAAAGGGGTGTCGGGGGGCCGGGGAGATGGCTCAGTGCAGCAAGCGCTTCCTGGCAAATGCAAGGATCTGCATTCAATCCCCAGTTCTCCCACCCCACCAAAAAAAAAAAAAAAAAGAAAAAGAAAAAGAAAAGGAAAATGGGTGTCAGGGCTTGGCAGAGCAGGTGACTAAATGTAAGATGACATACTGCCCTCCATGTTTGGAATTTCACCTGCATCCACTATCCCTCAAATAAAAATACCTAGAAGCATGGGGCCAGGGTGATAGCTCACTGGAATAAACACTTCCCTGGCAAGTGCAAGGGCCTGAGTTCAATCCCTGGTTCCAAAAAAAAGGTATCCAGAAGCAAAGGCGGGGCCCCTCTGCTCACATCTCCTCCTCACTCTGGAACCCTTGGTGTGTGGCCCCTGCTCCAACAGTAAGAAGACTGTGGCCAGACTTCTTGCAATGTGGAAGCAAGCAGATTGCACACTCCTCGGTGTAGCCTAACAGTAAGATAAATTCAAGTAGACTCTTAGGGTATTTGATAGGGACTTTTAAGAGAAAGGAGAAGAGAAAGAAGAGGAAGAGGAAGAAAAAGTATGAGCTATAAAATCAGAGTTCTACAGAGGAGCTAAGCTCCCAAGGTCAGGCTGCTCCAGGGTCATATGTGCAAAGTAACTCTAAAGCTCACAAGGAAGTTGATGAACTGTCTCACAGCAGGACCTGAAAACAATCAGTTTTGTTATTGTTAAAGGCTTGTAGGATTTCGTTTTCATGGACTGGACTGAGTGAGAGGATTCTGAAACTTTAGAGACCATGTCAATCTTTCAGCTGTGAGGGGAATCTGAGCAGAAATGCAATGAATTCCAGAGTCCTCAGTTGCTGGGGACACAGGGAAAGTGATGACAGGCCAGCTGTGGGTGCTTCTAAAAGCAAAGCTTTCATTATTTGATTATGAGAGGAATATTGGATAAATACTCTTAGATCCAAGTCAATTAGTTGCCCAAACTTATGCATAAGACTTTGTTACATTCCTTTTCTAAAGTCTCCCCATTGAAAAACAGATAAGTTTGCTGAACTGTTATCCTAATTAATTAGAGGCCCTGAAGAGGAAGAGAAACTGATTCATATTTAGGCTGCATGTGCCTGTGTAAAAAACAACTTATTAGCAAATGTGTGGCATCTTCACAAATTCAGTGTTAAAAATCTGTCTTTCCAAAGACTCACAGTGGAGCGAGGACAAAGGACCAAGGTGACCTAGAGGACAGTCATGTCCAACAGCTACCCTTCCATCCCATCCTGCCATGGGTTAAAACACACATCAGCCTGTGTCTCTGGTGTCCAATAGCATTTGTTCTATTACTGTTATGGGAAGGATTAAAAAACAAATTTATGATCAGAAGTTATAAATCAGCTGCAAGCGGACACAGAGAACTCTTAGTGATATAGTAAAAGGACACTGAATGGGTAAGCATGAATATTTCCACATTTCTAAGTAGGAACAATTTCATTAATTTAAGATATAAATATCTGTACTTTTTTTTAATTCAGGAAATAAAAGCAAAGGAGTTGCATCACATCCACATTTCCTGTCAAACACACCTGCTAGCAATTGCAAAATTATCCCACTTCTTTTTGTTACAATTACTTAGATTGAAAATAAATAAATAAATAAATAAATAAATAAATAAACAAACAAACAAACTAAGATTCAGGCTAATGCAGGATGATTGCTTCAAGTTCAAGGCCAGCCTCAACTACATAGCAAAACCCTGTCTCAAAACCCAAACCAAAACAACAAACAAACAAACAAAAAAAGATGCCCTCCTACCCACAGGAAAAGGGGGACTCTTTGATCTGACGGACACCCTGGCATTTCCTCTTCCTACAAACCAAGTGACCTCTTCTAGCTTTTGTCTCCTACCATCTGGCCCCACCCTAGAAAATCCAGGATAGTCTGACTATCCTCTCATCTTCCCCCAGGGCTTGAGTGCCCTCCATGCATGCCAAACCAGCTGTTTATTAATCACTGAACACTCTCAACGGTCACTAAGGAATAGGACACCCAACTCAGGCAGCAGAATCTGGCAGCTCTGGGCATTCTCCTATTTCCAGAATAGCAGCTTTGTTGGTGCTCTTGGGAGCATGATCCTAAATGTTTAATGACATTATTTAGGATGTCAGAGAATGGACACTTTTAAAACCTGGCCCTAGAAACTCTATCTAATCTGTCTGTCCATCCGTCCATCTGTCTGTTTGTCCATCCATCTATGGTCTTTCTGAGACAGAGCCTCTGCTATGTAGCCCAGGCTGGCCTTGTGTTCACTCTGTAGCCCAGGCTGGCCTCAAAACTCATTATCCTGCTCCGCCTTCTGAGTACTGGCATTATAGATAGGCATGTGCCACCACACCCAGCTCACTTTCATTTGAAATTAACTATGGTACAAGTAGGTTTTATAGTTCCATGTAATTCTAAATCCCCTCCACTCTCCTACTTTTGGGGCAGGTGGTTCTTTTTTATTAGCTCTTCAGTACACCTGCCAGTCTTGTCTCCCAGTCCTGAGATTATCTGCTTGCATCAGATAATCTCTGGGATAGAAAACTCCAACTAGGATAGGATAGGAAGAGCATGCCATCAGCTCTGAGGAATCAGTAGGACAGATTACCATCACCCCATACCCACAGCCTGTTCTGCAATCCATACCACAGCTATAGACAACGCGCTAGCACAGCGTTGGCCCCTCTGCTGTGGCATATGTGCTGGCTGCCAGGTACCTCCCTGCTCGCCCTCCCTCAGACTCCCAGCAGGGCAACCACAGATAGACCCTAGGATGAGGCAATGCTATCCCAGAAGATGTCCCTCTATTGGGACCTGGAAAGCAAAGGCACACACATGAAAAGGCCTGACACTTCTTCCAGAGGAAACTGCCAGGCAGAGAACAGGAAGTGTCAGTTAATACCAATGGCCCTAGGGGCATGCATGGGCCCCAAAATGCTAGAGAAAGAAGCTTCCTGGATGACAGCAACTTGGGGCTTAGCCACACAGTCTTCTCCACAGGAGTAATTCCAGGCCTGAGAATCCTACACAACTAAACCAAGAAACACTGCTGGGAAATGTTCTTTCTGGAAGGAAGAGGCAGAGTAGCTCTCCAGACAGTCTTACTGCTCTGTAACACAGACAAGGCCCTAGATTCAGAGCAGATACAAACAAGAATGGCCTGAGCTGCCGGGCCTGTGCCCTTATCCCCTCCCCATTTTGTTCCTTCCATGCTGTGGTGGTCCTGCCATGCCTTCGACACACCACCAGGCACACGGACCCTTCAGGTTTCTATACTTTTCCTCCGGCCTATGATGTTCTTGATCTACCTATTTGCAAGGTTAGTCCCTAATCATCTGTAGGTCTTCTCTCAAAAGTGAAGTTTGTTTTGTTTTGTTTTTGGAGGAACTGGGAGTTGAACTCAGGCCCTTGTGCTTGCTTCTACTGAGCCATCTCCTGGGCCCCAAAAGTGATATTTTTTTTTGAGGGGGGGGGGAGTTTTGAGGATACCTTAAACAGAAGGTCTGCCTGTTAGTCAGTGCTTGGCTAGCTTGTCTTGAGCCACTATGGGTCTCATCTCCCTCCCCTGTCATTTTGTTCACAGGAAAGTCCCCAGCACATTCAGAAATACCTCACAGTGTCAATGCTCTGTGAACATTGTAGTAAATGAAGGAATTACAACCAGCAACCTGGGCCAGGACTGAATGGCTGCCTGCAAACACAAAAGGCTCAGCATCCTTTGTCTTCATGTGGGGGATAAAAGGTGTGGCAAGCTGGCCCCAACTCAGGACTTTGCACTTGTCAGGCAGGCTCTTATCCTGCTGAGCTACCTCGCAGGTGCTTCTTCACATTTTACACCAGTAGAGAAGGATGGCTGAGTGGTGAGAAGTGTATATACTCTCTCCATTTTTTACATGCCCTTGAAAATGAGATGGAAAACACCAACAACCCCCTGCTCCAGGAGCCATTGGTCTTTCATCACACTCAAGATGCCAAAACAGCCCCCCTTCATCAAAAATGAAAAATATTCCACAAAAAGTAATCTTTGATTTAAAAAGATCATCCACAAAAAGACCAGAAAAAAAAAAAAAAAAAAAAATGCCGGGCATGGTGGCTCAGGCCTGTAATCCCAGCACTCAGGAGGCTGAGGCAGGATTGTTGTGAGTTCGAGACCAGCCTGAGCTACAAAGTGAGCTGAAGGCCAGCCTGAACTGCATAATGGGACCCTGTCTCAAACCCCCCACCCCCCAAAAAAAGATCATCCTGACCAGCCAGGAACAACTCAGCATGCCTACACCAAGGGCAGGGCTACTTTCCAGAGCACTGTTCTGTGCTGCACAGCCCTCATATGCACCAACACACACATTCACACATGTAGAACCCTGGAGAGCAGCATGGTGCATCACTGGCCTTAAAAAATGATCCAGAATTAGTGCTACAATATAACAACTTGTTTAAAACATCACTGGCTGAAGAAAATGAGAGAAAGAATGGTCTTATTTAAAAAGAAAGAGAAAGGACCAGCCAGATAGCTCAGTGGATTAAAGTGCCTGCTTAGGAAGGTGCAGGGACTGGGGTCTGATCCCCAGCGTGCTGTGCTGACCCCACTCCTGGGGTGCACTGAAGTGGCGCCTGCGCCTGGGCATGGTGATGGTGCGCACCTGTAATCCAGTGCTTAGGAGGCTGAAAACAGGAGCACCACTACAAGTCCGATCTGTGGGGGGGGGACTCTGTAGATCCTGTACTAAATACATAAAATACTATCTATAAAATAGGTAAACAAATAGAGAAAATAAGCACACCAAACCTGGAACATATATAGTAAAGCCATGCATGTGAAAGGCAAGGACACAGCTGAATTCGCAGTCAGCCCACATGCTACTGACACAAAATACCAGAAATACATCTTTTTGTTTGTTTGGGGTTTTTGGTGGTACCAGAGATTGAACACAGGCCCGTGTGTTTTCCAGGCAAGCATTTATTCCACTGAGCTATCACCCTGGTCCCAGAAATACATTTTATTTTGGTACTAGGCATCAAACTGAGGACCTTGTGCTTTCTAGGCAGGCACTGAGCTATCACCACAGCCCCTGAAATATGTTCTAAAAATATCGCTTATCTTCTAATGCCTGTCCTATCTCATTTACTCGAGGACTGGGGGGGTATTTTAGGGAAGGGTCTACAGGGAGTCACTACTACATTGGACTCACAGTGATCCACCTGTTTACAGCCTCCTAAGAGCTGGAATTACAGATGTGTACCATCATGCCCTGTCTATTCAAGGACGTTTTATTGTTTGTTTTTGGCGGAACTGGGGATTGAACTCAGGCCCTTGCACTTACCAGGGAAGCACTTATTCCACTGAGCCATCTCCCCAGCCTCTACTTGAGGATTTTTAAATACATTTTTTCTTCAAAGCTTGTTAAACACTAGAATCTTTCTGCAAACTAACTGACAGAACTGATTGCCTTACACCAACTTTTCTGCACATATAATTGATTTTTAATTCACTGTCTCATTTCCAAAAGGACCTGACTATAAACTCTATCCACACTATTGACTTCTTTAAATAAGGGCTTGATTCAAAGGCTGGTGGAGTTAATTACAGGAAAAATACTTCACTTTTACTAACACTTCAATTAATAATCAAATCTCACCTCAATTTACATTTTTCTTTTTTAATATTTAGTGCTGGTTTTTACCATGGATCACAGTGAAGTAAAAGATCCATGCATTATAAACATTAAAGTATTAGGTCAACATTTACATTTCTCTTTTCTTTCTTTCTTTCTTTACTTTTGCAGAGCCAGGGATTGAACTCAAGCCCTTGCACTTGCCAGGGAAGTGATTATTCCACTGAGCCATCTCCCTGGCCCCTACATTGGTATTTTCATGCTTAAGAATTTCGTCACTAAGTAGCAACAATTAATTTTAGCTTAAAATTAGAGGAAGAGTAATTAGGAGAGAGAAAAATCTATTTGATTCACTTAAAAATTTACTCAAATACCTATAATGTGATCTATCATATCTGTGTTTCAGATTAATAGCAAAGGTTCTGAGTAAAGTGCAAAATTTTTGAGGTTGAAATTTCTTTGGAAAATGAGAATTTCAATGTTGATACTCAATTTACATACACATGAGGATGCACAGGTAAGCTTACAATGGAATGAAACCAAGTATGCACATAAACAGAGATCCAATAAGTCCAAGAGCAAGTATGCAACCTGTCTCAGCAATGATGTTTTACTTCTCTGTCATGTTTTCATAATGATGTTCAAAGGAGAGGGAAAACATGCATAAAATTTTAACTGTGAAAAAGAAAGCAATCTGAAAATTACCTGCAGGACCCCTTATCATTAGTAGTTCTTGAATGACTATACACATATGTGTAATACGGTCAACCACTCAGGAATTTTCCTATTCCTAAGACAGATGACCGCACAGCTACACCTTCGCGGGCCAGCACTGCAGCCCCTGGGCACACTTCCCTTCTGCCACTGCTCCCTCCTGTCCCACCTCCACAGCCTCCTCCATGAGGAAAATGCAGGCCCTGAATTTTTTTTTTTTTTTAATATATACTACACACCAATCTATACATAACTTCCTTTTCTTTTTTTTTTTGGCTGAACCAGGGATTGAACTCAGGCCCTTGCATTTGCCAAGGGAGCGCTTATTCTACTGAGCCATCTCCAGGCTCCTGTCAGGCCCTGAATTTTAAAAGGAATTCAATTAGCATCTCCAGTATTTACATAATCAACAGCTGAATGCTAATTAAGAGTGCAACATCAAGCAGCAATGGAATTTCAGTGCAATAAGCAACAACACAACAGCAGCAAACGCTACCTTCAGCTTGCATGCATAAATAAACAGAATTAATAACTATCCAAGTATGGAAGGGTGACTCAATCTGTTCAATTAGGTACACAGTTCAGCTTCGGGCCCTGTGTGATATTTAAATGTGTTCATCATGTTTATTTAAAAACCTAATAATCTAGGATTTGGGTTTTTGATTTTTAAGTTGTGATTTCTTCTTTCTGCTCTTCCTAAACTCTGTCAATCTGGACGACTTCCTGAGCAGGAATGCATTCTTCACACTGTCTGTGAAGCTGGACACCATTGGTTGACACTCTGCCCTGCAGCAGGTACGTCTCCTGCTCCGTCAACGCTGTGCATGGTACCTGAAAGCACCATCCATCCCCCAGTGTTTCTTCCAGAATGCTGCTCTGATCTGACCCAATTTTCTCAGCTTAAAGATAAAATATTAGACCAGCTGCCAAGGTGTTTTCTCCCAGTCACTCCATAAGAGTGTGAGATGAAAGGCCTCCTACTATGTGGCTTTGAGAATAAATATCTTCAGAATTAGTGACTGAGAGAGGAAAGAAAAAGTGGTTAGCTGTTAACATGACACTGACAGCAATGACAAAGACAAAGATGATGAATAATTTGAAAGCTGTTTTCAAAAAGCAAAACTTGTTGGGTGTGTATGTATGCCTGTAATCCCAGCATTTAGGAGGATGAGACAGGAGAATCATAAGCTCGAGCTCAGGTGGGAATTTAGCAAGCTGAAGTCTTAAAATATTTAAAATGGGTGCTAGGGATATAGCTCAGTGTACTGGGCTCAGTCCCCAGCCAGCACTGCAAAACAAACTGTGATGCACACATGGCTCACCAATAGGGCACAAAGTCAGCACGAGTATGTGAGGGTTAGCTGCCAATAAAGATGGAAACAGAGGGGTTGGAGAAATAGCTCAGTGGCCTAAGCGCCTGACTAGCAAGCTCAAGAACCCTGGCTGGATACTTGGTGCCACATGCTGCGCTGGCCCTGCCCTAGGAATGCTAAACTGGCCACCAGAGAGGGCATGGTGGTGTATGCCAGCCCTGGGAAGCCTGGAACAGGAGGATCACTACGAGTCCTAGACCTGGTATTAAAATATATATATAAAAGATGGAAGCAGAGGTACAGAGCAACAGAGGGACAAGTGCTGCAGGAAAGGTTTGGGTTTGCAGAGAAAGAAGCCAGCTCCTCCAGGGAGCAGGAGGCCCACCCTGCTGACGGCGCAGCTATAACTCACGCCTTCAGGTGCCCCTTCCACCTGTCACAATGTGGTTGCTGTGAAGTACCGAAGTACATACAAGGAAACCAAGATCTGGAACTGGAGGAGTATAGGAGATACTGGTTTATCAGAGGACTGTATTGCAGGACAAGTGTAGAAAAAACTAGAGTGTACCAAGGAAACAGAAAATAGAGGAAAAAAAAAAAACAGGAGGCAGACCACAAACTTATTTTAGCTGGACACAGTTTTTTCTAATTATTTTTGTTGGGGTGAGAAAATGTAAACTCAACAGAGGGGCCACTGAACACAGCAGCTGCCTTTCCACAGGCAGAGGCAGGCTGGTGTAGAGCAGAACCACCTTGTTGCCATGTGGGTCTACTTGAAGATTTGGTTTGGACATATTCATCCCAAGTTTCCTTCAATCTATCAATTATTCAATCACTCCCTATCAGCCATTGGCGAGGCTTTAGAAAGCAAAGCTTAACTTCCTACAAAGTAAGAGAACCATCTAATCCTGGGGGCTCTGAGAGGGCTGGAATACTGCCAAAGTATTTCTCAAAAGAAGTAAACATCATAAAAATGAGCCCAAATCAACATGCATGTGAGCAGTTAAGAATCATTACTCCACACTTGGAACGCATACCACTCTGGAGTCCTGTTCTGTTTCTCAAAGTAGAACTTGAGCTGGTTCTAATGCTTGAGGTGCCCCCTCCTCACCACTGCTAAAGTTCCCTGAGCAGAAGCAATGGGGACACAAGCAACATCTTGACAAAGCTCATGCTGCTGGGGAAAAAGAACAACAACAAAAAAACAAAACCAGCTTTCTTTTTTAAGCAGGAAGAGAGGCCTCTACTGTGTATTTAAAAAATTCCAGAGGGAGTGAAAGGTCATGAGAAAAGGAGGGAAAGCAGAGTCTCAGCTGACAGGGAGGACAGAGGCTGCAGCCCAAGGGGAGATAGGGAAACACTGAGCAGGGTAGACAGAAAGGTAAAGTAAGGGAAGGGGACAGCACCAGACAAGATTGAAGTGGGAGGAGCCACTCACAGACTGAAGGAGGTGCCCACAAACTGCCAGGATAGCCTGGGCCAGACCTGGAGGAACAATGTTGGCCTATGAGATGATAAACGTTCAGCCCTTTTCATCTCCTTCCCTCTTTATTTACAAAAGCTTTTGGAGAATTTTAAATCTTACTAATCAAATCTCTCATCTCTTTTTTATACAAATAGGTTTACAAAAGGAAAAAACTTCTGAATAGAACTTCTCAAAAAACCTGAATTTAATGTTTTTAGCTACTGCCTGAACATGCAAAAGTGCTTATACCTCTAAATACATAAGTCTGCTTATTTAAAGCAGTTGTACTCACCTGACATCTGGTAAAGTTAAAAGTCTCAAAGGACCCTTCAACCCTTCTGTAACCAAAGCTGAGCTCAGCAACTGGTTCTGTCCATCTCCGCCACCCTCCCAGTGGACAGCTTCTCCCAGCTCTATTTTCCATGCTTCCCATGTCTACCTCGGACCTCAGCCCAGCCAGTATGAGCCCGGGCTGTGGTCACCCAGTGCCAAGCATGCTCAGCGGCCGCGCAGAGCATCCTCACCCGCCTTGCAGTGCCCTGCTACAGCCTTACCTGTCTCCTGCATGCGCCAAGAACATCACCGTGGGAGGCAGGCCTCTCCTCTCCTAGACACCTAGCAGGCACCCCTTACTCACTCATCAGTCCTTGCCCAAGACAGTGTCTGAGCCTCACGCACATGCTGCTTCCCTCGAGACCTCGTGTTCATCCTGACACAAGTCCTAGGCCCTCAATAAATACGGCTACACAAAGGCAATCAGGATCAAGAAAGTACATATAATTCTGTAAGCACATGAATGAGGAACTTGTAATCAATACATTTACTGGCGCCAGCCTTCATCTGCATTTCACATGACCTGAAGGGCAAAAGCCAAGTGCTAATATTCATACTGAAGACTCCATCTGGGGATGTGTAAGAAATTAGAAAGCCACTTACAGCAATACCTTTTAAAAGTCACAAGATGGGGATGTAGCTTCATTATGATGGACAGAAACAATGGGCTTGCAAGTCTGTGCTTGGGGACACCTTTCTCTCTCCTCACATCCTTTTTTTGGATGATAGCAACAGAATGGCAAAATAAATTCCACTGTGTATATTTAATCAAGTGTATGTGTTCCATTTTTGATCAATAGCCTTCAATATGTTATGAATTCTGCAAGCTCTCAAAATAAAAACAGGTCACCGAAGCTACACTAGGTTATGGGTAAACTGGCATCAATGTGCTTGCCTCTTTAAATAGTGCAGCATCAGAAGCTAGCTTAAGCCACTAAACTCAACACTTTTAGAAGCAACTATCAATTACTTCACTCCATGAAACTTGGGGAAACCTTTCTTGTTATTTATGAAACTAATCTTACTAAAACCAAGCCTTTCTGTATAATCAGGAGGCCTACAGGCTCTTCCCCTCTGATTGAGACACGGCAGGGCCAGCCTGTCTTGCACGAGCCCCTTCCTAGCGCAGCACAGAAATATCACACTAAGAAGAGAACCACCCAGGGCCCGCACAAGGCAGCAGCCCATGCTCACCACTTCATCCTCGGTCCAGCACTTCTCAATCAGCTTGGGCACAGGCTTCTTCACCAGGCGCTGCAGGGCTTTGCCAGCATCGTAACTGCTCTCATGTAGCTAGGATAACAATGATCTCAGTTAGTTACAGTACCAAGTAACAGAACCAAGCCAGATCAGTAAAAGGCAAGCCCTACCTACAGACACACTCCTAGGTGGATGAAGTATCAAGCGCACAGAGACTCTCAAGTCACTTACTGGCATGGCCACCTTCCCCAGCTACAGTTCTTCTGGTGAGAGTGCTGTGGTTTGGGTTTTAAACGTTCACAAAGTCCTTAGTGTCAGAGGTTGTGGGAGCCCAATGGGACACTGGCCACCTGTCTTTTCTTCTCTTCTTTAGTTTCTGGGCCAGGAGGTGAGTATAGGTCCAAAAGCAATGGCCAAGTGACTGTATACTAGCACCACTGAAAACGTAAGACAAAGTGACCCTTCCTCAACTGGGTATGGTGGCACATGCTTGGAAGCTGAGCCAGGAAGTCACAAGGAAAAGGCTAGCACAAGATACACAGTGAGACCCTTTCATAAAAAGGCACAGTTAAGGGCTGGGAGATGGCTCAGTAGAATAAGCATTTCCCTGGCAAGCACAAGGGCCTGAATTCACTCCCTGGTCCCACCAAAAAAAAAAAAAAAAAAAAAAAAAGATGATGATGGTGATAATAATAATAAACATAAACTAAGGCACAATTAAACCAAAAACACAAAATAGGGCTGGGGCTATAGCTCAGCAGCACCAGTGCCTGTCTGGAAAGCATCAGGTCCTCAGTTCAATTCCTGGTTCCGAACAAAATGAAAACACAAAAATAACTCTTTTTCTTGATTAATTTTATTTATCTCAGGTATTCGTTACCATCATGGAAGCTAACACAGACAACACTCTATGTTAGCAGAAGAAAGCCCCAAGACCCACAGGGCACGAACAGCAGGTGAGCATGTGCCCGGCACAGTGCTCAGGGCACAGCATGTACGCACTGTGTCTGCCTCTTCCATGTCCCCTTCGGGGGCAGAAACTGCTGACCTCCACTTTGCAGATCAAGAAGCTGCAACACAGGACGGCAGACGAGGCTGCTCATCACCCTGCACCAACCAAGGGTGCCTGCTCCCCAAGCAGCCTGGGCGCATACTAGCTTATGGTCTTTCCTTTTAGCATTCCAGGTTTTGGTTTTTTGCAGTACGGGGAATAGAACTCACGACCTTACACTTGCCAGGCAGAGGCTTATGCATTTAAGGCTTTTAATGGAAATAATTCATTTAAAACATTTACAGTGCCTAAAATAGAGTCTTAAAGAAAGTGACCATGAAATAGAATGTTGACAATTTCGTAGTTATGCATGGAAACAGGGGCCTTCAACCCCACATTTTCTCATCCCAGACAGGGTACTAACGCTGCCCGGCTCCTTGCAAAGCATTCTCTCAGGGCTTCTACAGCCCCGCCCACTTATACAGCAGAAAACAGCAGGCAAAAACCTTATGGATCTATACTCTAAGCCACACTGTCCCTCTAAAACCCTCACTGCAAATCTGCCTCTTTTTGGCCCTCTGGTCCTCTGACACAAGAGGCAATTGTGGTTAAAACTTGTAGGTCAAGGGGCTGGGGAGATGGCTCAGTAGAGTAAGCACTTGCCTGGCAAGCATAAGGGCCTGAGTTCACTCCCCGGTTCCGCAAAAAAAAAAAAAAAAAGAAAGAGAAACTTGTAAGTCTAGTGCTAACATGGTCAAAAGTACAAGGTGATCCTCCAGAAATTAAATAAATGCGTTCTGCTCTGTGCCTAGGCAGACTGGGCCCTACACTTGTGCCAGCTCATCCGACCTCATTCAGCCATACGTTGGCAGAGGGCAAGGAACGAGGCTCTGGGACACAACAGGAAAACACGGCCTGTGCCTTCTTTCAGAGGTGCAAAAAGGTAAGCAGAGCTCCCATATTTCACCTAATATCTAAAACAAGTAGTTATTTGCCAAGTTCTGGAACATAATATGAATTTTTCACAAAAACAGAGTAAGAGGAAAGGATATATGTCTTGTCAGCTTAAAAGGTACACTCTTCATGATAATATGAAACCAAGTCAAATTGACCAAATCATAAATTTCTAATAAAAAAGCCTCACAGAAAAATTAAGATTTTTATAAGTGGTTATAGAGTATGAGATAATTAAAAGGAAGTGTGGAAAAACTGCAGACTGCAGGGCTGCGGGGATTTAAGGTCTAGCTCTATATTCCCAAGTCAGCCTCCTAGTCCTTCCCCTGTTTTTTTAAAGATAGGGTCTCACTAGGTGTCCCAGGCTGGCCTCAAACTCACCACCTTCCTCTTCTTGCTTCAGCTTCTAAGGTGCTAGCATACAAGTGCACACTACTACCCCCAACATTTAAAAAGCAACTATTGTGAAAACATTAGAAAACATGTTAGTGACTTTTTTAAAAAGGAAAAAAAAAAAAGTCCCATCTCAATTTTTAACTTACAAGAACCATTTCAAAGGGAAAAAAGCACTGGTTAGGCTACAAACAAAAGGCACTGTTTCACGTAATTACCCATGTTAAAGCTATAGTTTAGAAACTTGATTTAAAACTCTGATACATAGGAAGAGTTTTTAAACTGTACGTACCTAGTACCCTAAGCACTTAAGGCCAACTCCAAAGGTGAACTGAGTGGCAGTGTCAGCCCGTGGAGACCTATAAGATTGCTGCCCCTGGCCGACCCAAGGAAAGCTTATAATATAACGCAAAGAAATGCTGGGGAGGCCCTGCCAGTGCGTGGCTACCCCACACAGTGCCCTCAGTGGATGCTAGTAGGGTACTAATTGGAGAAAGAGGCCTCTGAAGTGCCCCACACTCACACTCCCCTCACAAGATGGTTTAGATCACACATTCTCCTATAGAAACTGCTGCAATACACTGGCAATTTCCTACTGCTATGGGTTCTTTCCTTTAATCCACTGGACTACTAAAATATTCCTATTTCTGACTTTCCCATGATACCACTCCCTTGCCCGCACAGACACAGCTGTGAAGTAAAAAGTGAGGAGCTATTTTCCCTAAGTGATGAAATGCATCCTACAGGAAGTCTGAGGATGGACAACGTGGTGCTCCTGTGTGGGCAGAGTCAGCTGTGCGGGATGCTCTGGCCTGCCTCTGCTGAGGGAGCCTGCAGAGCCTTGCAGGAGTTAAAGAGCGCTGTTTCTGCTTGCAGGGATCTCCTTGGAGAAAATGCTGAGCAGAAGCTTCACATCTTTGAGAATTACAGAAGCCTCCTGTGACACACGGAGGACACTTTCCAAGACCCCAGCATGCCTGAAGCAGAGAAGTAAGGGACTCACAGGGATGATTTTCCATACATCTGTGCCAATGATCACTTTTAACTTCTCAACAGGGCACACTAAGAGAGTAACAATAAATATGAATAAAACAGAACAGGGGCTGGGGAGTGGCTCAGCAGAATAAGTGCTTCCCTGGTAAGTGCAAGAGTCTGAGTTCAATCCCCTGTTCCACAAAAAAAAAAAAAAAACAGAACAATAGCAATTTCTATCTTTTTAAAATTTTATTTATTTATTTATTTTTAGCAATTTCTATCTTAAGTTACTTAAATCCTATGAATTATTCTGGAATTTTTTCACCACACTTAACTGCAATAGTGGAAAGCCCAATTGTGGATGAGGACAGACAGGTGCAGGAGTCAGCTATAATTTGCTTTTGCACTAAAGTACTTTCTGGACATCCTGAAGTTGTGATGGTGTACACAGCATCCCACGCTTGGAAATGGCTAGACATGGGACACCCTCTATGCTTCCACACTGAATCATGTGTGCCAGGCAAACCTGAGTTGCTGAACACACAGGGATAACAGGATCTAAAAATGTGCAGCTGCAAAAGGAGCGCTGGAATCAGCGTGGAGTAAAGAGCCCAAAGGGAAGGGACCTACCTTCTTTGTTCATAGCAAATAAACCCTTCCCAGCTTCTTTTGTGGATGATTATGATTTTCTTCCTTTCAATGAGGCCAAAATAATACATGAGGAAAAGCTAAACTGAACATTTCCACTACATGGTTTATATAAATTAGAGCTAATAAGTTAACCAAAACACTAGCTATCTTGGATCTCTACAAAGTATCATTAGAAATATTAGCCTCCAATACAGTACCAAGCACTATGAAGGATTTGAATGATTTCATTTTGTGGAGAACACTATGTAGGTTTCAAATTTTAAACACCTTCTCCAGACCACACAGATAAATCTTTAGAGTCAGGACATTCAACACAGGCTTCCTAATACTGCTAAGATAAACAGTCCTTCACGTGAATAAGATCTTCCACCATTTCCCTAGAGAAAGCTGTCAGAAGAGATTGCAGTGAAGACATGGAAAAGCTCTCAGATGTCCTAAAGCTTCACTTTGTAGCCACAGAAAAGCAATTAAAGCAAGATAATTAAACCCTTCTGTCCATTTTGCAGCCTCGTTGCCTGGGACCGTCTGGGGTCGAATACAGTTCTGATATGGAGTGTACAGAACTGATTGTGGTGCACTACTGAAAAAGATCACTGCTAAAAGCAGGGGCCAAGATGTAGCATCCTGACTCAAGCAGCTTCCAATTTTTCACAACTACTGATGGCAGAAGACCTTGAATCTTTCACTGAAATTCCCACTGCCCTACCCACTGCTGAATCAGGGTGCTGTTTAGAGGAAATCACTTTATAATTCATCTCTCTGGGTGCAGTGCACAGTGGGTTTTTTGTTATTTTTAATGTGGTACAAGGCAGATGTTTATGCCACTAAGCTGTCTCCCTGGCCCTATTACAAGCTACCCTGCTCTGCTGCTCTCCGTTTGCTCCCCTTCCCTAGGCTGGCCGCACAGACTCATTTGGGTACTGTTCCCTGTCAGGCTCAGACCTCCTCTACCACACATAGCGCTAGGACAGTGCGGCTTCAGAGGCCTTCCATTCACACAGAAAGGCTCCTGTGCAACTCGGTCAGTCAGTGGACCAGTGCAGAGTTGCAGAAGTAGCAGATAGGCATGTGTGCACCTGAGAGGGGATATTGATACAAAAAGTAATGGCAACCACTATATACTATTTGGTTTGCTTCCACTGTAATGAAATTAACAACTACACAGAATCGCCCTCTGCCAAAGGCACTGTGCATCTACAACTGGACACAATTGCTAGAAGCACAAAAGGTTCTCGAGTACATCAGTGCCTTCTATACTGCACCAAAATAGCACAAGGTCTGAGGCACTGGATGAAGTTGTTACCAGCTCTGTTCCAAGTCAATCTAGTGGAGGATTTCAACTGTCAAATGGACATATCCCTAGCAAACCTGTGCTATGTCACAAAACAATGAAAAGCATTACATGAAACATGATGTGTCAAGACATAGTGAAATCCAGACCTGGGAAGAAAGCTCAGCAGTCTAGTGCCTGCCTAGTGAGCACAAGGAACTGAGGTCAATCCCCAGTATCACATACTGTGCCAGCCCCAAAACAGGGTGTGGTGGCCCACACCTGTAATCCTAACACTGGAGAGGCTGAGACAAGAGGATAACTATGAGTCTGAGTTGTACAGTGAGACCCTGTACCAAATAAACAAATTCTTTAAAAAATTAAAAAAATAAAAACAATATATGAAATCCAAAGCAGCTATGACTTCATAGAGATATTAACATGAGGTGCAATAATTTAGATACATGAGTATCTAAATACAAGAGCAACCAGGAACTTGAGCAAGGAAGCTAGTCATCACTCTACATGGCAACTGTCTCTTTAGGGCCCCTGACCTCTCCCTGATTAGCAGTAAGGAAGGATCATGCCACAAAAGAAAACCACAGTTCTGCATAATTGCCCAAGTTAAATCTGCTACTCATTCTCAGCCTGACAAATCATTCTCTGCTTATTACTTTCTATAATTTAATATATGTAAGTGCTTTACTGGCAAGCTTCTCAAAAGAATAATACTTAATGACTACCTACAGTTTAATTAACTCATGATTGAACTTCCCATGGATTGCCATAAGCATTAAATTATATCCTTCCTCAAAGCTGCCACAGATAGAAATCTTGTTTGAAGCTTTAACTCTCTTGCCTAAACAATTCAGAAATCTCAGCAAGTCTGTATACTGGAGAAGGAGATGAGTGAATCTACCTGAATGTCTGGTTATAAAATGTGTGGTTCCATAGAACAAGGACAAAGTTTTAATTTAAATAAGATTGAAATGTGCACATGTCTGAACACCTCATTTATATTACAGCAGTCATTAAACATCTCTGACTCTCAGGCAGTCCTATTAGCATAAACTCTGCGTACTACCACAAGGTTTCCAGTTCCCACTCTGGCTTCTCATCTTAGCTGCCATTTTCTGTCTGCGTGATGATGCAAATAAATTTTCCTCCTGGCATGGCTCAGCTGTCAGGCACCTCTGTTCTGTAATGAACCCATGAATTACATCTCCCTGCTCTGTCATCTTTGGTCTCACACATCAAAATATTGTTCTTCAAATGTAATTTATAACTTAATTTAAATGTCCCTTTTCCTGTGACCTTTATAGATCAAATGGCACTGAATTTGGTAGCTTCTACTACACCAGACCACCCTTTTACAATTATACCCACTGTAATAACTGGAGAAGAACCTCACTGAGTTAGACTGCCTTCAGGTAGAATATTAAGACTCTGTACTCCATTAAGAAAAATATGAGATTTCAATCTTCTGCTATGCAAAATATGCTATTTATACATTTTAAGAAACTGGTAGAATTTGCAATAACTGAAAAGAAAAAGGAAAACGAAAAAAGGGAGGGTTTGGAATGGCTGACACAATTGCTCACATATTGTACTTTTAATTATTTCAACTATTAAGTAAATGAAAAAGATCTTGTCAAAATCTGTCAAAGACAAAATATTTTGAAAAACTTGTCTTAAATTATAAGTTAATTTTAGTTCATATCCCCATCATCAATGACCTAGTATGGAGTACCAAATACGCTAGATGTATGCACTACGAGAGTAGAATTAAAAGTATAAGCACAATGTTTGGCCACTGGTATACTAAACAACGCCATTTGGGCAGAGAGGCTAAGTTTGTCTGAATATTCTGATGGGGGTACACTTCACAGACAACAGCAAAGACACAGCTGACCTTAGTAGTAGCTAAGGGTAGGGATGGAGGGAAGGAAATAGTCTATGAACCAATGGATCCCTTTCTAAATTCTTCTTCTTTTTTTTGGCAGAACCAGGGATTGAACTCAGGCCCTTGCACTTGCCAGGGAAGCACTTATTCCACTGAGCCACCTCCCTGGCCCCTCCTATAACAGCAACATTCCAGGAATTTATGCCATCCCTGGAGTCACACGGAAAAGAGGAGGGTGTGTGTGTGTGTGTGTGTGTGTGTGTGTGTGTGTGTGTGTGAGATTCAGTTGCTGGGCACAGTGTCACGGCTGTGTCAGACTCTTAGGATTCCACTGCTTCACATACCACTCTTTGGGGCCTGAATAATAAAGAGGAGGAAACAGACCCCGGAGGTTCAGTGTCTTCTCAGGCCATGTTCCTACAGAAGCAGCTGCAAGGACTCAATATAAAACCCTGTTCCAGGGCCAAGCCAGAGACACAGTCCTTGCCCCTCAGTGTGTACCTGGTAGGAAACAGGGGTACAGGGACTATATTGCTGCCAAGACTTGACAGATATACTTGCTGTTTAGCCTGTGTCTTGGAGCTGAGCCTGGGGAAGAGACGAGCGGGAACTAGCAGCACAGAGAAGAGGAAAAACAGAGTAATGAAATAAACACCATCACAAAAAAAAACATACGAAGTGTCAAGCAGCCTGATGGGCATGATATTTCTTCTGGAAATCCCAAAATGAATCCAGAATAGGTTTTAAAATCAACAATGAGAGTAGTATGACTACGTTTGCCTATAGTTAAAGAATAGCAACAACTAAACAAAATACACTATTTTATGACCAACTGAAAAATAAAACAGTAATATATCAAACAACATCTCACTTTTAACTGATTTCCTAGGCTGATGTAGTACTGGCATTAGTTCTCATTTCTAATCTTCCCATCAAACCTGCAAATCAGAGGTCACTATTCCCTAGCAGTGCAGCTTTAAAGTGCTCCAGGCCCACAGGAAGTGAAGTCTCAGCAGCAAGGATATGTAGAAGTAAATACCAAACACGTCAGCTGGGGCCAGGTGCTGAAAACTCAAAACAAACACTGAAGATTTGATCATTTCTGACTTTGAAGCCTGCCTGACACTGTTTTTATACCAACACCCCCACCAAGAAAAGCCTGGTACTGATGGAACAGGCTAAGCAAGGTAGAGCACCTAGTTCTAGCTATGATTCTATCCTTAGTTCTGCACTGGATCTGGCCTTGGGCAAATCAGTGATCTCACTAAGCCTCAGTTTCATCAGCCACAGAAAGCGGGAACAGAGATCCTACTTTGGATGACTGCTAGGATGACACACAATCCAGAGTAATCACTGGAACTAGGAAATGATTAATTCAGGACAACTAAAAAGGGAAGGGAAAGGAAAGAACACAGGACAGCAGCACAGAGAAAAACACATACCTGAGAGCTTAGAACCGACTTAATTTATTTACCAGGGAGCACAGCAACTCTAACAGCCATGGAATGACACTGGGAAATGTTAAATGAGCACACAAGTTTTAACTTCCCACCCCAGCCATACCAAGGAAGGAGAACAAATTGTACAGCACAGGAAGCATGAATTTTACTTGACATTCCGAGACAGGAGGGAAGAGGAGACAGAGAGAAAATAAGTCAGCGATTAGTTGAGAATGTAAGACAAACTCTTTGGGGGGTTTGTTTTGTTTTTGTGGTACTAAGGATTGAACCCAGGACCTTTGCACTGAGCTACATTTCCAGCATTCTCTTTCTTCCTTTTTTTTTTTTTTTTTTTAAATTTGATACAGGATCTCGCTATGTAGCCCAGACTCACAGTAGTCCTCCGGTCTCAGCCTTCCCAGCACTGGAGTGTGCCACCACTCCAGGTTCTGGGGCCTGCACAGCATATGGTATAAGGAATCAAACCCCTGTGCTTGCCAGGCAGGTGCTTAGGCCACTAAGCTATCTCTCCACACCCTCCTTTAAGTTTAAGACAGCACCTTCTATGTTGCCCAGGGTGCATTCTTCTTGCCTTGGACTTGCAGAATGCTGAGATCACATGTGTAACCACCCATACCTGGCTCTAGAGAAATTTCTGAATATAAAAAAACTAGAAGCCTCAGAGGCCGTTCACAAGCTGTGCTGAACCTCAGCACACTTCTTCAGCCATAAGAGAAAGTCCCAGGATAAAAATTTACAAAGATGCTCTAAAACTACCAGAGTGGCTAAAGAAAATTCACAAGTATCACAACTGACCCAGGCCAAACAGGCCAGAGGGCACACTTTACACCAAGCAGCCTTAGACAGACCACCTGGTTGCAAGTTGTGCCTCCTGATTTTCAAGTTCCTGTGAGAATTCAGTTTATACCCAGCTCTTCACATCAAAGGGTGGCTGATTAACCACTTACACGGTAACTTGCAGACATGTCACAGTCAGAAACACACTCCTGTATTGAGCAGTTCTAGGCACAGAACAAAAGCCAGCAGCAGAACGTAGGTGTCTGTTCAGAGCACACAGCAGAGTCACCAGGTGACTGGAACCTTGGCCACAGAGGGGCCTCCGGCACACTCAAGAAGCTAAACTGTTTACGGTGCTTCTCTGAGAAACAATGACTTGTCATGGGAGAAAGACCTAAATCTGGGTACAAGTATGAAAGGCTCAGGGCCATAGGTGGAAACTGAAAACATTGTCCACCTATTCTTACCATCCTCCCATTCTTGAAAACAGAAAAAGAAGGTAGCACGAGAGAGTAGAAGAATGGAAGATGACAGAAAACTCATACTGGATATACCTCCTGCAGCTACTACTGGACATATTCATGAATGCTACATTGGTCTAAACAGTGCATGTGAAAGGTTTCAACTGGATTCCACCAAAAAGCTGACTTTAAAAAGTAAAAATTAAAAACACAAAAATGTTAGTCAAAACATCCTGCATTAGTATTGAGAAATAAGTATTTACAGAAAGTGCTCTGAATCCTGCTGGGTAGACTGCAGCCACAGAGCTGCTACCCATCCACAGGGCTCACAATCTTAAGCTCAAATATTTCTGCCAAGTCATTCGAAGGTTATGCAAGGCACATTACTCTTAATCTTTTGGCTGTGATAATAAAGTTATAGAACAAAGAAGTTCACAGAGACACATAGAAGTAGTGCATGTAAGGTTCCAGAGCCGAAAACTTTCTAAGGGTCTCCCCTGTTACTGGGCAACTTCAGCCAGGAACAGAGCTTTAGTAAGGAAGAGATAGCAAAAGCCTCTGGGCAAGCAGAGCTAGCGTCACCAAGCAGTGAGGGCCCTCATCAGCCCGGCAGCCCCTTACTCAGCCTTAGAAACTTAACTACCTCACACTTCTGGGTTCCTAACCTGGTAATGAATCTCCAAAGAACAGATTAGGAAGACTGAAAAATTTAAGACGGG